>VZTX01004044.1:100395-148344 GCA_013400915.1 Pardalotus punctatus | reverse complement strand
GGGTTTGTCTGTTCTTCTTGTGTCTTTCATGGGCATGTGATTTCTTGTCCTTAGTCACTGTTGATAGGTGATTGCAAAAGCTGACGCTGGTATACACTGAACAATCATTTCTCTCAAAATTAGCTTCTTCCATTGTTAAAGAAGCATGCAGCACAAATGCTTCATTTCAAGCTTGTGCAAGTTTTATCCTGAAAACTATGTGCTTCATTGTCCCAGAGAAATAGAGCTGTCTTCAGTTGTTATGAACAAGAGCAGGCTCAGAAGCACTGACACTTGACCCAGTGAAGTTCTTGCAGTGTAACAGGTTGAGAAATGGAAAAACAAGTTGTGAACATAAATGTCCAAACTGCATCTGCTTCAGCAGGTTTGAAATTCTTAAGAATTTAAAATTATTTTAAGTATTCAACTAGATTTTCCTACAGAAAACCAGCTAAAATTTTTCCAAATATGATGAAATTTTTCGTGTTAAAATTACATTTGGTGCAATCATTCTTGTACAGCATTATAGAAGGAAACTATTTTTCGGGATACTTAAATCACATCATACTTAGTAATAACTGAAAATCTTGAGGGAAGGACTGAAATAATGTATTTTTTAACATAGATGTGATGTTCAATTCACACTGTGTGCATATATAAAAATATATAGGTAAGACATTAAAAAATAAAATCTCTGTAGGATATACCCATGGTAAGATTTTTTTTCCCCTCCATCAAAACACTCTTGATGCAAATTCACTCCCAAGTGCAGCAGATATTTTGTAGCCTTCCATAAATACAGTCCTTAAACTTAACAAAATGCTAAGCACTGGACTTCAGTCCTAGCAAGGCAGAGCTCTTAACAGAAAGATCCAATGGGGCATTTCAGAAGATCAACAATTCACCATTCATTACCCCTTATAAAACAAAACGCTCTACAGTGGTGGGGACAGAGAACCTGACACAGAAGAGGAAGGAATGCTGAACCTCAAGCTATTCACAGGCCAGGATTACAGCAGGCTTTTATTTAGTACTGGGCAGGAAGTCACTGCTATGATAAAGGAAAAAAAAAAGGTTTTAAGATGTAGCAAAAATAAATTACAAATATAATTTGTCCAAGTAGTAGCTACTGGTATTCAGTTTTGAAATGCAATGGACGCTCAGAATGAGCACATTCTGTCTGTGAAAGTTAGTTATTAGACAAGATATGCGCTAAAAGCTGCTTTCTTTAATTAGTTTTCTAACATACAACTGCACAGAAATGTAGTTTTATTATAAAAAGTTTGAAGTAGGCCATAGCACCTAACACTGATAAGACAGTTATCACAGAATTATAGTACCAGACTCAAACATGCATTTCCTTTATAATTTTAAAGAATTATACTGAAACAGACATAGCTTTTCAAACACAAAACTGTTTCTGACCCACAAGAAATAACCAAATATCATTCTGCAGTCCATACTATATGCCTTACATTGCTTAAAACATTGTTTTCTTTTTTTAAAGATGAAAACGTCTGTAATTTTACTGTGTATACAAAAGTCACAAAGTAAGAATTTTACTGTAATTTGCATAATCTGGGAGGCTGTGCTGAAGATCAGCCATTATAACATTATTTTATGCCAAAATTGTTTTATGCATCTAAGAAAATATAACTGTAAAGCAAACAGATGCCCTAGGAACTAAACTGAACAGCAAGCGAGCAAGTGTCCTTGTTCACTGTCAGAGCAGCCTGATCTGCTTGAGCAACCTTTTCTTCTGATCTGACCTCAGTGCAAAGATAATGCTTTTCAAGTGTGGTGACTAAACCTGTTAAACTGCAAACCAAGAGAGGTACAGAATTGTTACAGAAGGAAAAACTATTAATTGCAGTTATATGCAAAACCTACAACTAAATTCCCAAACTAATGATCTCCCTCCAGGAAAATGGTAAATTGCTCTTCTTCAATACTGCTGAATGACATAATCAGAAAGAGGCCACACCAATATGCTTATAAATTTGCTATTATTTTAAGCATTTCCTTTTCACAGCCAGTAATAAGAAAGTATTGAAAACCAATACATTGTAGTAGCAAATGTGAACTTTAAGCTGTCTTTTAGGTTTTAATGATTAATGTTGTGCCAATTTTATATAACATCGAATTTATGAATATAAGTCATTCAGTCTTCCAATCCAGAGCTTAACAGAACAGTTTAGGGAAATATCTGGAGTACTAATAAATGTCAAAAGGCTTCGTTTCATCAGATGTTTTGCGGAAAATTTCCTGTTTTCTTCATTAACAGAGATTTCCACATAATTCTGAATATAGTCAATAAGGGGAGGGGGAAAAATGCAAGATAACAACAAAGCCTGTAAAAAATCTCACACAGAGAGTCATTAACCAGCAGAAACAAGTGGCGCTAAGCCCAGAACTGCTCAACAGGTCTTCAAAAGACAGTTAAAGTTACAACAGGCAATCCTCTTCCACACAAAAAAGAAACATCATTTTTATTTGACAAGATATCTTGTAGAACTTTACACTCCCAATCTTGGTCTTATGTGTTAATTTTCATAACTGAAGTAAAACTTAAGAGACAAAATAGTCAATAACATATTCAAATAAACAAGCTCTAAACTTGCTAATTAGGGGGCAAAAAAATCCCATCAGAAATTAAAAAAGTTAGGAAGTGGGCTCAAGCCTTTTGGTGGTAGTCAACCATCTCTAGATCACAGTGCAGGCATTTTGGTTTTGAAGTGATGCTGTGAGCACAATCATTAAGGGATAGCTGACTAAAAATAAACAGGTCTGAAAGGGAACATCAGAGGAGCCTCAATTGGTTCACAGTTCACAAAAGACCTTACATTTAGGGGTATGAATTCTCCACAACAACCCAGGAAGGGCATATGTAGCAGATGTACCCTTGCTGCTGTCACCCCTTTCTACCAGGGAAAAGGAACTTCATTTGCGGCTGCTGCTTCAGTGGGTACCAGTGGGACAAGCCTTGAGGCTGCCTTTGACCATGTGGGAGCCCCAGAACCCTGCTTCAGCCACTCACTGCTCACATGGAAGATGGTTCATACAGAAGAGGACATGGTACTGTACCAAACTGGGGATGTGAATGCCCCAGAAACTAGAGGCTTCCGTTTCCCATTTTTGTAGACAATAAAAAAATCTTTCAGTTGCACAACTGAGATCTGCAGGCAAAAATTCATAGGCTTTACCAGAGATCTAAGAACTAGCTATGCTATTCATTAATAATCGTATTACTTCATATTCCTTCCAATCATGTCTTTTTGGTTCACCCGTCTAAAAGACATCAATTTATGTCTTGAAATCTGTTTATTTTTCTATGCTAAACTGACATTTTCTCCAAGACAACAATGGAAAAAATGTATTTTATATGCCTAAACTAATAAATATTTAGTCTAAGAATAAAATTTTGTAAAGCACTCACCCTGGGCAAGAACATCCTTTTAATCTACAGTGACATTGTGACATTGAATTATGTGCAGTACTGCACCTACATCAGTGAGAAATATTTAATATCATAATAGTGCTTAAAATATTATAAGCTCTAGTCCTAGTTTTAAAATAGTCTCAAAGACAAAATGCAGCAAATTGAAATATTAAATATCCCTGAACCCACTCTTAGAAGATTAACCATTAGGAAGATATTTTTAGCTATAAAATTTTTAAGTGGCTTCATTAGTCAATCCTTTCATTGCAGAGAACTAAAAAGGAAAATTTAGTATTTTTAATTGTTAAAAGAAAAGTTCAAGCATCACAAAGACCACATTTAATTATTTTATTTTTCAGGAAGATATATCTACTGTAACATATAGGTACTATTTCCAAGTGCATGTATTCCCAGAAATGGGTGAATTTGTTTGACATTTTGAATTACTAGGATTTTACATAACCACAAAATGACCAAATTATTTTTGTCACATTTTAGAAAATGGGTATGATCCTTAGGCCTATACCCTGTAAAGTTATTACATTTTTTCTTGTATTTCAGTACTCCTGATGTAATTGTCTGAATATTTTAAATAAATACGGGACTTAATCTCCACTTGAAACTTGAAGTCTCCTGTGGCCCTCACATAAAAATGTAAACAGTAGAACTTCATTTAATGATAAAAGTAATCTTGTTTCAAGACTATATAAATTTAGTTTTGCTAAATATCTTTTGCAGACCATGGAAGGTTTTGTTTTCAATGTGGAAACAGAACAGTGACTGAAAAATTGTTATTTTTTGTCCACCAAGCCATTCTGTTTTCAGACTTGCATCCACTTATTCACCTTATAAAGACATTACAACTGTTATTATGTGAAAACAAATTCACCTAAAACCTTTTAAAGTATTTCTTCTTGTGTAACAACATCACCAATTATTATTTTCTAAATTTATTCTCTTTAAAGCAGCCCTTGAAATCCAATGAAGTTGCATGGCTACTGCTGAATGCAATCACATTTCATGCCTCTACCAAAGCTATTAGAGCACACATAAATGGCGCTCCTTTTTAATAGACTTCACATTAGGAAAACAGAAGAACCAAACCATCTAGAAATTTTAAAGAGCATTACAATTTGATCTGACATTGAACAATGTAGTTCTAACAGCAGTGATTAGAAAATACCAAGTAGTCATGAATTCACTACAGGTAAAAGCTGTCAGTTTTGTTCCACTACATTTTCACAAGGGCACACACAAAATTTGTGTTCTTATTAACTCTTTCTTGTAGGTGGTCAAGATGATGTGAAAGCCCCAGCCAAATTCAGGGTCCAGAAAAACAGGGGTGGTGTCCAGAAAAACTATGGTGGTTAGTGCTACTGGCACAACACATTTCGTGGTAACCAACAGTTTAATAACGACAGGATTTCGCTAAGCTCACTTTATTATATTATGCTCTTAAAATGCATCAAAGAACAACATCATTTCTAAGCTCAGAATTATTATCAGTGAGCAGCAGTTAAGGATAAGAAGTGTTGCTAAGTTTTGCATAATGCTTGCCGTTGCAAGTAAGCGCTGCTTTCCATCCTTCTAAAAATGCCATTTAAGGGTTTCAACAGTTCTGCTAAACCTAGACTGTAAGTGCCATGCTTGAATCTATTTTTTTGGATGTATGCCCAACAATAAATGATCCACAATGATCTGAGGACAGCACTCTCATCCAAGAACTTAATCAGATTAATGATGTATTTGTTTTATAAAAATGAATAACATTAAGCTTGAGAATACCTAATTTACATATTAAATGGTTGAAGGGGACAAAAAATACTAGTGGTTTTATAAAATTAAGATTACAAAATTGCCTATTGTCTTGAAAATCTGTTTCTAAATTGCAGAGATGGAAAATAATAAATAAGTGTTCATTAGCAGTGTTTATGCAAATTCATTAGTTGATGTTTAGTTGTTCAAAAGATTTAATGATGTTTACATTTATGAAGAATTTTTTAAGAGCAATGTTGATCTCATAACATAGCAATGGCAGTAACACCAACATCACATACAGAACATTCCAGTTCTTTTGACCTAAGAAATATAATTAATAGTTTTTTAAAATTTTACCATATAATTAACATTCTGAATGGAGCACTGAGGAGAGGTGTGAAAGCAGCAGTGCCACTGTTTGCATTGGGTTTAGGTTTATATAAAGAGAGACCAAACCAAATGAATTAAACTATACAAACCTGAATGACCATAAGGGTTGATCTGATCTCCTTATCAGGCTAAGAAGAAAAAAAAGTTACCTTATATTCCTCACTGATTTCTTTCATGTTTTAAATACTTAGTGTTTCTCCACCAACTTCATTATTTCATAAAAATATTACAGTTCTTAACCAGCTTTTCAAGAAATAAAAAACTAGTTCCCATATAATGAATTAGTCTACAAGTGAGTTACTTAAGTAAAATACTAAAGAATATGATTTATCAGCACCAAATATAGCATTTTTGATTTGCCACATCAAGAGAAAGTTAACTCTTTGAATCATGTACTGCCAGAGCCTGTCTGTTTCCAAATCCCAATGGGTTAAATTGTGCACAGAAAAAACAATGAGAAAAACAAAATAAGCAGTAGATGGTGCAGTGAAGATCAGGCTGGCATTTGCCATCTGGTACATTAAATCTAGGGTCTACTGGTACACAAGAATTCAACAAGTATTATGTCCCATTCCAAAGACTTCCAGAGAAATTCCCTCTGCCTTCATGTGACAAATACTTTCATTTGGTAAAACAGACTCTTGTCTGGAACCTGACCATTTGTAACAAACCAAGATGGTCCAGAAACACACACATGGTTCAGGACCCCCTGGAAACATGCCTAGGCCAAGCAAAGGACACAGCAGATACGCAACGGCAGCCCAAGCTGAAGTACCAGGCAGCAGTTTCTAATAGACTCTGCCAGCAGTATAAAAAACATCATCTTCCTCTTAGCAACAGCATCACCCCTAACAGTTCAATATGCCTCATTAAAGATACTAAAACTGGAATGTTTCTGAGTACACCTCCAAAAAGCAGGACCTCTGAGAGTAGAAACAACAGAACAGCCTTCCTTTTCTAGAAGGGAATGGTGGGAATATTCACAAAAGATGCTGCTAATAAAAAAGCTCTTCCAATGACAGACTATACCTTCAAACCCTGAAGAAGAAAGTAAGATGAAAGCTCAGTTTCTCCAGAAGACAGGAAGGTGGGGGTGGGAAATCTATGACTTATATGAAAAGTTCAACAAACTTGCTTCCCCACTGATGCACAAAACTCAAATTGTTTGGCACTTCTATTGAAAATCCAGGCCTACAACTGAGTAGTACAGGAACAGCAATTGCTGGCAGACTTGTATCAACAGAGCCCAGCAGTTGGCTCTATTTCAGCTCCTATCTAATCCTTATATTATACTGCGCTCATCACCACAGTATGTGAATTCACACTAATGCGATGTTATAGCTAAAAAACAAAACCCACAGCAAAATGCGAGCAACTCAGGAAATCTGCAATTAATATTCCAGCACAGACTCAACTGTGTTCCAACACCCCCTGCCATTCTTCCACCGTGAGTTCATTCTAGTTATATTCTGACGTAGGCCACAATGTGATATTAATCCATATGTTTTGACTGATAAATTACCAGCCTACCACAAATGGGACACAAACTTCCCCACTGCTTCTACACATCAGAGTAACTCTGAGCAACCTAGTCTAGCAAAAGGCATCCCTGCCCATGGAGGAGGGGTTGGAATTGGATGATCTTTAAGGACCCTTCCAACCTAAGCCATTCTATGAGTCTATGATTTGAAAGACTGTGGGTTAATGTGTTTGTTACACAGCACTCCCAGCCTAGTAATATTTTTTGCAATAATATAGAAAACTATTGTCTGTACATTCTAATTTAATCCTGCCTATAATACTGTCTTTGACACATTCATTCTTTTGTTTAGATTTTCATTTCCCTCTTCAGATTCAAAAAATTAAACCAACTTGCTAAGGCAAAAATTGAACATCAATTCATAATGATTTCAAGAGATCAACACAAGTCTACTGCAGACGAGACGTAGCTGTTCTGTGAAAATGTGCAAATAAATAAAAACAGAAAAATATGACAATTACATAAGCACTTGTCCCAACAACAGATTTTTTGAAACTATTTTTACTGTACCAGTCTTGTAATACAATCCTGTGATGCAACTACCACTAAAATAGGTAGGTAACACACCATGATACTAAAAAAACTTCTGTTTTCACCTCCTCTCTCACTACATAACATCTTCCAAAATCCATCCCTGGAAATATTGGGAAAGCCACTATGCTTACCATCCAGGAATAGTGCCATAGTGAGCTTAAAGTGTAGGGCTTGATAACAGGAGGCTCTAGGAAAGAACCGTGTGAGACACAGCAATGAACTGTCCTGTGACAGGCAATTAGAGCCGCCTCTGAACCTGATGGGAGCGCTCCATTACACCCCAAAAAATTCAACCAACAGAGAACAAACAGAGCACTTCGGCTCAGACAGCCTCTCAGAAACAGTGGAAGCCACTGGAGAAGAAATGGAAGAGGCACACAGAAGACGATGTTGTTGGAGACTGCTGGCACTCGGATGCAGCCAGAGGAGGAACATCCCCAGGAGGATGGTGGGTGGGTAAGCCACGCTGAGGCTGGTACCATCCCCCAGCAGTGGATAAACGCGAACTTGCAAACAGAGAAGAACACACATATAAAGTCTAAAAAGCAGCAGTAACTGGGCTTCTTGATGCAGTCTTCACATGGTTTACTTATTTGCACGTATCGCTGGACTGCAGTGAAAAGCACTGAATGCAAAACATCAACTCATGATGATAGATGAGTATCTTGCTTCAATTTGATGACAATTTGAACAATTCACTGAGGATTTACATCCATGCTCCTGACTCAAATTTTTTTTAAAATCCTAATATCCTAAAGTTACAACAATTAATTTTACATGTTCTATTTGTTTCCTATGTGGGGCGGACAATAAAGCAGTAAGTAGCATAAATTTGATCTATGATTTTTAATAAAATAATAAAGGATGTTTTCTTTTTAATGAAGGTATACTAACTAGAAATTCTGAGGAGAAAAAAAACCCAAACCATCCATTTTTCTTTTTGGTAGGTTCATGCCATTTTACAATGCTCTAGTACCAGGCTTTAGGGGCTATACAGATTAGCCATGACTTGAATAGAAATTCATTCTTTTTCTTTGCTGAATGAATGCCATTATTTGGCTGTGGGTTGTAAGTACAGTTATATTTCTAAGAATTTTATTTCTGTCTATAACAGCTCAAGAATAGGAATATTACTTATGTTCCATTTCATAGTTCTGAAAGTGTTTTGACCTCACATAGAAATTTGAAGACCTTTTCTGAATAGGGCCTTCTATTCACAAAATGATTTTTTTTCTGTATTATTTTATTAATACAAACACACTTCACCTAGTGAAAGCAGGTCTTACATAATATACAAGAGGCATCTTATTACATTGTGATAACTTTAAATAGAGTCTTTTGACTATGAAACTTATTTTTTCTACTTAAGTGAATGTAAACTATGTGGACAATGAGAAGTAACATCTTTTGAAATGACCTTCAGGTGATATTTAAATAAAAATATTAATGCAAATATTTTCAAATTCAAATAAAATACCCACAAAAAACAGGCTTGAATAACAATGCTGTGAGATAGATTATCTTGTTTCACAGGACTTTGTAAGTGTTTGAGAGCTGAATTTATATTTTTTTACTATCCCTTTAGAGTTAAGTCCAGGGCTGATACTCTGTCAGAAAGGTGTTATCATCTTACTGTGTCTAGAATACATCTGTGACTCAGCATCTCTATTTTTTCCAGTGTTTTCAGGAAAAGTTGACTTAGAACAACTTTTCCAAAACAAAATATTATTTCACAATCAGTCAGATGATGACATTAATCACTGAGATGTTGTGGTTTAGGTTAGCCTTTGATTAGTTTGCTAAATATTTAGCATTCATTTTCCCAGGCTCCTGAGAGCAGAATTCTCCCTCAAATCTGCTCACATCTGGGTTCATTTGTGGTGTTGCCATGAATTCACCTGACTCTCACCTAATTTAGCCTTGACAGGATGCTGAAGATATATTTGTTTGATATAGCAACTGTTAATGGCTTGTTCTCCATTTTGTCTTCATGGAAGTTCCAGGCACTGACTGATGTTTTTGCCAACACAATACAGTGCTCAAGAATAAAATAACTTTGCACATGAGAAACTTAATGTACCATTAAAAAAGGACATTTACTTATAAGTATCACTGAAATGCCCAGTGCCTTCAGAAGGAACAATTCTGCAACATTTTGGGGGCAGGTTCACCCCCCAGTATATATTGGCTCTCCAGAAAGAGCTCCCAGAGTGGCCTCACCACAGGACAAGACAAGAAAGACTGAGAACATGAAACACTCAGCCAGAAAAAGGAAGACATTGAAACTCCATCAGCAATGCTGACCAAAGTATTCAGTTCTGCCACTCCCTTGATGCAAACTTTTAGTCCTGCTGCTTTGCCTCCTGTTCATACTCTTGCACTGCCCAAGCCCTGTGACAGGGCAGAACAAAAATGAGCGTGGAGGGAAGGACGAGAAGGGTGGTCTTCACCTTCAGCAGCAGAGGCACTTTAGATGGGCTTAAAATGTTTGTGAGGTCAAACTCAAACTGTTATGGAGTTCCATTCTTTTCCATCAGTGATGCTAAAGAGCCAGGTGTGTTAGTAAGGCATGTCCCACACATCTGTTCTCAAGTGAGAAAGCAAAGCCTGGATAAAGACAAAAGCACTACAGAAGACAAGATGCATTTGTTCTGAACACTGTGGGAAGGCAAAAAAGTACTGAAAGTAAAGATAAATGTCAAATTTTCAGTTACCTTTAGGACAGTAGCAGAGAGACTTTCACAGTATAAATTGTTAGGCCTATTTGCATCTCTAAACAATGAAATACATTGTATATGCACTTATATGCAGATAACAGAATGGAAATAGAATTAAACCTCCTCATTAAAGAAATCCTTTAAATACTGTAGATTTTAAAATAAAAAACGGAATACTGTAATTAATCCAGATTACATATGACATTATTTTCAGTTATAAAAACATGCTAAATATTTTCCTGAGGTTAATTTTTGCTACCTGGTGTATGTTATTTCAAACATACCTTCCATTAATAAAAATATACAAGCAATTTAATAATAAACTTTGAAAGAGTAACCCTCAGAATATATTAGTGCACCAATAGCAATCCTATTAAGTGAAGCATCATTTAAAAGTGTCAATGGCTCTTACAACACCAGTTGCAATCCCTTACTAATTTAACATTACAGCTTCATTTCTTGTTCTAATCTCATCTAATTTAGCCTTCTTATTTCCTTGCTTCTGGATATGCTACTTTTGCCACCCAATGAGTTTATTTCACTAGTCATTCACTTTTAACTGTAAACCCAAACTATTTGAGGGGAATAATCTCCCTGCAATCCAACACAGGATAAAGAGCTCTTATTTATCGAGCATTTTGTGCCTTGAATTGAAGCATTATTGCGAAGAGTGAGCAGTAAACAAAAACACCTCAGGGGCCTGGGAGGAGCAATGTAACCAATTACATTTAATTAAATCAAAGGATGGGAGCCCTAGGGTTGAATGAGCTGAAGAACAAATTTGCATTAACACCTAGCAGCCAAACAAGTAGTTCTTGGTTTAGTCTGGAAGTACAATTGTCGCCATCTATTCTCTGCACTGAAGGGGGGCCATTAGCTAAATTCTTAGGAATTGTTTGTCCACTGATGAGGGGCTGCCTTCTCAACATTTCACCTCCTCACACATGAAAATTGCCTACTAAAATAAACAGCTTCTTCTGAAACCCAGCAAACAAACATTAGTACATGATTCAAGAGTTTGAAATTCTGTCACACCTTTGTCCAGAGTCAACAAAGAGAACACTGCCAGGGCTCACACACCTGAGGGAAGTGGAGACCCTCCAAGACCTATTTGGGTGGGTGAGGGGGGAAGAAGTGGGAAGAATTAAAGTTAATCTGGCCATAATGAATTCTATAAATTGAAACACCCAGGATAATCATTACTTACAGCACTTCAGGAATGGATGCAAACACTGAGCCTTTGGTATAATGAGATTTCCTAACACAAAAGTAATTGCCAGTGCAATGCAGCTCAAGCCTTTCTCTCCACTGTCCAGAGGCAGGAAAGAAAGATCATGGAAGTCTGAGAAGAGCAGGGAATGGAAATTTATAACCACAACTATGAAAATTATAGAGAAATAAAGAGCAATTAAATACAGAAATGTCAAGAGTCCACAATTCTATGTTCTCCTAACTATGATTCTGTGGGGGGAAATAGGAGAGAAAGGTCACAAAGGTTTAATCAGTTATATACTGCTCTGTTTTGAATGTTCATTGCACGGTCATGCTAAAAGACAGTTTACATGTAAAGAGGGTTATTTTTTGAAGGTATCTATGAGGCATTTGGCAGGGTAGCAATGACCAAAATTCCTTTTTCATTATTTTAAAGATATACTTTCAGGGACTTATAAGTATAATAATTTCAAATAATTAGAGATTTAAAGTTATTGTCCCATACCTCATCCCAGACACAAAGTATGCCTTAATCTACATTTGCCAAAAGCATAAATTAGTTTATCCATTTTAGGTTATACAACAAATAAAAAGGAATGTAATGGTTTCAAAACACTGCCCTAAACCTAAAGCTAAAAGGCTGAATTATTAAAATAACTTTTCAGGCAATCAGTGTTCATTGTGCCTGAAAAGTTCAACAGCCAAGATTCTCATTTTGAAAAATACTGAACATGCGTACGTAATATTTTCTTAGCTCTTGTTCCTTGAATATTAAGATTGAGAGTATGGAGAACAGTAAAATAATTTTTTAGAGGCCTACATACTCTGATCTCAGATTTTTCAGAAAGTTAGTTGTTCCCCTTTTGACCTATTCATTTTCTTGCTTTGGAAGAAACTGAAATGCAGTCTTACCCTGCAAAGTGACCATGTAAATTCTATTCTGACCAGACAAACTTGCTTCCTTTATTTACTCATAGCTACATTTTCCTCTCAAAATGAAAAATAAAAATATGTTTTAGTGCCCTTTTATATACTGCTAGACCCCAAAAAGCCAAAGAAGATCTAAAAACTTTTTTAACGAGGTAAGAAGTTGGCTCATATTTTCATCTTGTTGTCTGAGGTAGAATCAATCTTAAAATAAATGTGAGAACTCTGTTTCAGAGCAGATATCTGTTAAAGATGTGCTTTCAGAATACACCTACTCCAGTCTTACTAATTCAACAATAAACAGTGACCTTCTTTGTGTCAGATCTTGTGATAATGAGGATATAGGGAGCATCAGATAGGTTTGTTAATCTGGAAAAAAAGCACAAAACAAACCAAACACAACATTCATTCTCAAGGTGGGCAAGTTTTTCTACTAGATTAAACAGCTGATCCGACTGACGAATTGGTATTAAAGCCAAAATGAGGCACAGTAATGGGTGTGGAAAATCATGTATTGGGAGTGACACAAGAGATGGAACACGACTATCTCCTTTAAGCAGCAACAAGCTGATACATCAGCATAGCATATGGTGGTACAATACCAACAAGTGTCTAGTTTACAATTTACAAGCACCTCAACTTAGATATGTTTCTCAACAGATCAGAAAAATTATCTCAAAGCTGAACTTAATTGAGTAGAGAAGCACTAATGCGTTCTGGAGGTTGCTTTCCTATTTTGTTTTAGAATGTACTCAGCAAACAAAATTTAAAACCATGCCAAGACAAAGGACAGATTCCAGTTTCACACGTATAGTCCTTACCTGCCTTAATCTATATTCATTACAAAAAAACCCAAACAAAAAAAAAAATTCTTGCTATATACATGTACGTGTACTTTATGGACAGACTGCTCTGAACATCACTGCTTTCTCCTTCTAAGGTAACTACAGACCTGATACACTTCCTAACTTTTGGCCATGACCCCTGCAAAGAGGAGTAAGGGGAGGTAGATTAAGATTTATTGTAGCAGAAAGAACACCATGGGAGAGTAGAGGCAGTGGGGCAGTGGAAGAAGGAGCTCTTAAATAAAATCCTTTAGGTTACACACTACTTAAACCTTCCAGTGTGTTTATAAAGAGAAAGACAATGATGCATGTGCCTGAAAGTAGTTGTGTTTCTGCCAGGGCTTTTTTAAAGTTCATGGATGGCATGTCAATCAAAATGAATACAGCTAGGTTTGAGGTGTGACATTTAGAAAAAAAAATTCTTTGCTGAAGAATTCTCTATGCCAACTTTATTTATGAATGAAACCACATAATGGCAAGAACCTGTGAAATTACCAACTATTTCTGTATGTTCAAAAGTTTGACACTGAGCCTGCTGCAGCCATCCACTATTACAGTGTTAAACCTTAGGTTTACCTATGCACAGAAAGCACTATTCTGGACCTAAGTCCCTATACATGCAGCAAGTACATATTTTTTGAATGACTACACTGCACTATTTCTGAACATGGCTCTTGCTCAGCTAAGAAATTTTCTCATATGTGGGTAAGTAGGATTCGCTTTAGATGGAAAGAATGAAAGCAGAGTAGCAAAGCAGATAGAAGTGTGGCAAAAACTGTGACAAGTGATTGCAGGCATAAGAAATGATGGAACAAAGGAAGAGTGATATATGGTCTACATGAAAAAATTAGAAAATATCATAAATACAACACACCTGACATAACAATTCACCTCCAGTACTGCTCTGCCATGTGAACCACAAACAAGAAATCCTCACAGTGGTCAATCTGATGATGCAATAGCTCTGTGAATGTACAGCATTGAGGAAATACATACCAGCTACCTTTCTAAACACTTTCTCTCAAGAGCTAAAAGCAACCACACTGTGACAGAACATTCCAGATGCACATAGTAATTAATGCACCTGCTGATGAGTAGTACAACTTCAATCCGCACCTTGAATCCCTACATACCAGAGAGCTGCTGCTTGCAGCACAATTAAGGTTTTACACTAGTCCAGACAGAAGGTTGAGAGAGGTGATGCCAACAACAACTGCTAACTACTCTTGAAGACCTGCTTGGAAAGATATTTTCTAGGAAAAAAAATACATGTTAAATTTTAGATATGCTCTTGAAGAAAAGATTAGTTTTACAATTTCAAATTCTAATCCCATTCCTCTTCTTTGAAAACATACTACTACTGTTTTAGTTTACTTCCATTTATAAAAAATACTTTTTCTCAAAAGAATCCAGTATTAGGGAGGCTGTTTTATTTTGTTTTTGAGGTCAACAGGCTTCTCATTTGCAGTGATATTTTGTGGTTTTTCTGTCTTGATCTCATCCATTCTATACTATTTTCAAATCTATTGTCCTCAACTGTTTTCAAAAGGCTGTTATTTCAATTTGAATTCATTATCTCCTTTTCGATATGCTTCTGTTTACTCCAGTAGGAAACTGAAATGTGCTGCCTAATTACATATTTGCTTCATCATTCTAATTAAATTGTTTATTAATTAATCTCAGCATTCTTTAAAGAAGATTCATAGCAATTACATAAGTAACACAGAAAGGCATTTTACACAAAGTAGGAGACAATGACCTGAAATTTCACTGTGCAAAATATCGTCAGAATGTATAACTAAAATTTTCTGCTCCAAACTACTCTGTATTGGTATTCAACTGTGTCTACCACTGCATGTTTGACGCTGTACTCTTGATGTGTTTAAATTAGGGGAAAAAAATTAAACAGTTAAAATTCAAAGCAATATACAGATCTTAAGTTAAGTGAATATAAATTTTTTATATCTTTACACATGGTAAAAGATAGTAAATAGTGACAAATTAAACCAAAGCACTTTCATTCAAAATAAACAAGAAACATCAATTTTAAAAGATGTTAATTAACCCTGCAGGATATGTGTAGGATTTGAAATGAGTCCAAACAATGTCCAGCTTAATGCTAAGAACTTATAAAATGAGCTATCAGGGCCTATTAGTGCATTGTAATGGCTTAGATACTTGAAGAAGTGACCCTAAAATCTCTATTCTGACCCGACTTTCAGAAATGGGGCAGAAGATTGACCTTCACACAATATAATCAGCAAAGGATCTAAAAAATGTATCTCTCTGTTATGTGAAACCACAGTTTTATTTACTCAGGCATGTTCACTTTGGAGTTAAGGTCCACTCAAGCATCATTTCAGGGTTAAAGGTTATAGTATAAAGCCATTATGTTTTCAAGCAGAGTAGCATGCTACCATTTGTTTTGCAGTAATATCACAATCAGACATTACCTTTTTAGCTTGGCCCAGCGGTGAGTTTAAGACCCTGGTGTATACATTGTAAAATAGACTGGTACTTTCTAAAAGTCATTCAAACTGAAGTTGCTAAATTTTAGATTGGTGTATATTTTGTCTGTGGTCTCATATACAGACAAACAGAGATACAGGAAAAGTTTATGATCTCTGATCATGCAGAAGTTCTGTTTATATACTAATTAGGTTGATTATACATTCAATATACGATCAATGCACAGAAAAAAATCAGTAATTAGGTGATTTGCTTCACAATGGGGTCAATGTCTTTGTCTCAGAAAACTGAATAAAGTAACTGTAAGAGTAGTGACAAGGACAATAAGGACTTCTAAGGTTCTCATTCAAGACTTGTTTAAAACTCTTTGCTATTGTTTACCAGTTCCTAGTATTCATTACATACCTATTCCAAACCATGCTGATTTTGGCTAAGGAAGAGTTAAATTTCTTCGCAGTGGCTGGTATGGGGCTATATTTTGGATTTGTGCTGAACACAGGGCTGGTAACATAGAGATGTTTTTGTTATGGCTGGGCAGGGCTTACACAGAGCCAAGGACTTTTCTGCCTTTTGTACTGCCACAATGGCGAGGGGACAAGATGTATGGGAAGTTGGGAGGAGACACAGCCAGGAAAGGTGACCCAAATAGGGATATTTGGGTCAAAAGGGACCAAAAGGACATTCCAGACCATATTATATCATGCTCAGTGTATAAAGTGGGAGGAAGAAGGAGGAAGAGGAGGGACATTTGGAGTGATGGGTTTGTCTCCCAATTTACTCTTACATGTAATGGGGCCCTGCTCTCCTGGAGATGGCTGAACATTTGCCTGCCCATGGGAAGCAGTGAAATTCCTTGTTTTGCTTTGCTTGTGTGTGTGGCTTTTGTTTTCCCTATTAAACTCTTTATCCCATGAGTTTTCTAGCTTTCACCCTTCTCTCCCCAGTCCTGCTGCAGGGGGAGTGAGCGAGAGGCTGTGTGGAGCTTGGTTGCTGGCTGGGGCTAAACCATGAAACAAACTAAGAACATTTCTTGGTTAGGAGCTTACTAAGTTAAGGCTTTGTGCAATTATAAAGTCTAAGTTTGATAAGTAAGAAGCTGTGTCTATGATACTATTCACAACAACAAACTAAAAGTTTCTTAAACTGACAACAACCAGCACAGTCTTGATTTTAATATGTTCTTTGGACTCACACAGGGCTACCGAAATTTAACTCCAACTGCTATATTACTGTATGCAATTTTATCACCATACATTACTGTCTATCCAAATTACATATATCGTAACAGAATTATGAATAATAGGATGATTCAGAGTGTAAGAGTTAGACATACAAATGAAGATATGGAGTCCTTTCAGAAAATAGGATTGTTTCTGAGTACATGTTCTGCAAAAGCATGCCAGTTATCTCAGCAAGTGCTACTTCTCCACATGAAGGATTCTTGGGTTTGTGATCTGAAGTCTGAGCATCAAATTACTATAGCACAATTTGTATATAGAATTAACCATGCATTTCCATTACAGTAAGATCAGGGTTGCCANGGCTGGGCAGGGCTTACACAGAGCCAAGGACTTTTCTGCCTTTTGTACTGCCACAATGGCGAGGGGACAAGATGTATGGGAAGTTGGGAGGAGACACAGCCAGGAAAGGTGACCCAAATAGGGATATTTGGGTCAAAAGGGACCAAAAGGACATTCCAGACCATATTATATCATGCTCAGTGTATAAAGTGGGAGGAAGAAGGAGGAAGAGGAGGGACATTTGGAGTGATGGGTTTGTCTCCCAATTTACTCTTACATGTAATGGGGCCCTGCTCTCCTGGAGATGGCTGAACATTTGCCTGCCCATGGGAAGCAGTGAAATTCCTTGTTTTGCTTTGCTTGTGTGTGTGGCTTTTGTTTTCCCTATTAAACTCTTTATCCCATGAGTTTTCTAGCTTTCACCCTTCTCTCCCCAGTCCTGCTGCAGGGGGAGTGAGCGAGAGGCTGTGTGGAGCTTGGTTGCTGGCTGGGGCTAAACCATGAAACAAACTAAGAACATTTCTTGGTTAGGAGCTTACTAAGTTAAGGCTTTGTGCAATTATAAAGTCTAAGTTTGATAAGTAAGAAGCTGTGTCTATGATACTATTCACAACAACAAACTAAAAGTTTCTTAAACTGACAACAACCAGCACAGTCTTGATTTTAATATGTTCTTTGGACTCACACAGGGCTACCGAAATTTAACTCCAACTGCTATATTACTGTATGCAATTTTATCACCATACATTACTGTCTATCCAAATTACATATATCGTAACAGAATTATGAATAATAGGATGATTCAGAGTGTAAGAGTTAGACATACAAATGAAGATATGGAGTCCTTTCAGAAAATAGGATTGTTTCTGAGTACATGTTCTGCAAAAGCATGCCAGTTATCTCAGCAAGTGCTACTTCTCCACATGAAGGATTCTTGGGTTTGTGATCTGAAGTCTGAGCATCAAATTACTATAGCACAATTTGTATATAGAATTAACCATGCATTTCCATTACAGTAAGATCAGGGTTGCCAAATTAAATTCTTGATTTTGGAAATAACATAATTAGTTAGGAAATGCTGCTACACCCTTCGCACAGCTGTGTTGCCTGTTTGCCATAGGAAGCAATACGTGACTAAATACTGCCACATACTGCACTACACCAAGGACCACCACTTCCTCCTAGTTCACAGAACTAAAGGCAAGTGTTCATTCAGTGATAAAATAACCAATATTCAAACTTCAGTTAAATATAGACCCTTCTCTTACTTTCTGAATTTACCTTTTAATAGAGCAGGCTTCTCTAGCCTTTGGCTAGAAAGCCATATGCAGGCTATTCTTTGCCTGGCATTCAATATCTTTATTTGAAAAAGAGCCAACCATTCACCCCAAAGGGAACAATTCCTCCACCTCAGACTCCTTGCTCTGACTAGGTTTCTTACAGCATGTGGTGGTGACCTGGGCACAGACAAAATTCAGAACGAGGGCTTCTTTAGATGAAGCCCCAAAGGACAGAAAGAGGAAAAAACAACCACTAAGTCTTACGAGTCTAAAGGACCTAGAACCCTTCTTTTTTTCCCTGACATTGCTGTTGAAATCATCATTTCAGCTGTGATTTGCTTCTGCAGATCAGACCTTAACCTTTCAGAAAAACATATATGCCAGCCATCACTGAGAACCTTCTGGCAGATGAAGGAAGAGATCTGCTCTCCAAGCAACAAGCAAACAGCACTAACCATGAAATTTCCATTTGAACAGGCAACTCTAAAATAATGGGGCATTTTGTAAAGCCAAGGGCTTAAAATTAAAACATACTTTTACGGGTATTTTCAAACATCAAAAATCCCACAAACTACAGCTTGTCCACAAGTTGTTAGCAGGATTGCAATTTTCAGGCTAGCTTAACTTGGTTTTGATTATGCAAATTAAGTAAATTAAAATATTACAGCAGTCTACAAAGAGCAGCAGTTAAAAATAATTAAATACATATTTCACCTGAGCAGGCACAGGAAGGGATGAGAGAGATCTCTGGAAATACAGTTCTGTTGCTGGCCCTGTGGGAAACATTTTCTGGGGCACCCATGATTTCTCTCCAGCCCCATTGAAGCTGAGCTAGCATAGCCTCCTTTCCACCTTTGACTTCTAGTCTCAGTCCATTTAGTCTCAGAACACGCTGATCTCATTCATTGGGATTTCATACCAGGCTCCTCTCTGCCCAGTCTGGTTTATCTCTTGGAAAAAAATTAATAAAATATGTCTTTATTTCCAATCCCCCTTCCTGCCCTGTTTTACTCGTTCTTCTCCTCTATATTCTCCTTGTCTTCTGACTCTTTCTTATCAGTGCCAGTGTTTTTCCCACTCCTTCCTGTGATCATCTCCTCTTAGGATCAGAAAGCACTATGAATCTTTGCCCCATCCTGGCCTATGAGGTTTTTTTTTGCAGGAAAAAAGAATAATTTAAAGATTAAAGGCAAATAATTGTGGCAGTACCTGCCATTGTCCTTCAAATTGTTTCACACACAGATGAAATTTACAAATTCTACTAATTTATATATACATACACACACACACAACTTATGAAATATGTATTTATAAAATATGAAATATACTTCATAAAAGCAGTAATACTATATATAAATATTACTCATCCGCTGCATAATTTAAATATTTTTTTATATTGTATTTTTTGGAATATCGAGTATTAAGTGTGTTTCGTTAACTACTTTATGCAACATTCAAATTCCCAATTCAAAAAGAGGAGGAAGAGTAAAATTTGCTACTCATTTCTATGCCAAGTTTCAATTATCACGCTTCCTTATTATTCAGCACAGAAAACATTTCAATA
This sequence comes from Pardalotus punctatus, assembly GCA_013400915.1. NCBI lineage: Eukaryota > Metazoa > Chordata > Aves > Passeriformes > Pardalotidae > Pardalotus > Pardalotus punctatus. The sequence continues at coordinate 128,170 of VZTX01004044.1, read as the reverse complement.
GTTACCAGATTCTCACCTCATTCAAATTAAAATAATTTGGGGGGATTTTTTTTAATCAATTTTAAAGGGAAGACAATGTTTCTGATTCATTTGACAAGCCTTGGTGAAGACAATGAGATTCTTTATATTACTAAGGCAAGTCAAATTTGACTTGTACTAAAAACAATTGAAAAAATATGACAGTAATTCAAAAGCTGACAATGCTTTCAAACATTTGGGGAAAGATGGCACATTGCAGTTCTACTTTCATCATCTGACAATAATTATGTCACCAATAAGATCCTATTTCAGGCAAGGTCAAAGTAAACTGTCAGGTAAAATACATCTTTGACAATATCTTACTAAAAAACACCCTGTTAAAAAAACAGGTGTTCTTCTCCATATATACATTGTGAACATATATAATTATGTGTAATAGCTATCTACAGCTATGTACATACACGCATTTAGAAGTCCATGCCAATTAGACTGATTTACTTAAAAATCATAGGATAATCACTTCTGAGCAGTACACACACATCTGTAGTTACGGAATAAGAAACATTATGCAATTACAAATCAAATCACTATATGAAATGCTTTGATTTGTGAAAGGAGCTAACAGGAATAACCATGCAAACAACACCAGGTACAAGGTGCTGCGCCTGAGGCAGGGCAAACCCAGGCACAAACACAAGCTCAGCAGAGAACTGACTGAGAGCAGCCCTGCTGAGAAGGACTTGGAGGTGCAGGTGCATGAGAGGTTGGACATGAGCTGGCAAAGTGTACTCACAGACCAGAAAGCCAAATGTGCCCTGGGCATCACAAGCAGTGTGGGCAGAGGGCAAGGGAGGGGATTCTGCCCCTCTGCTCTGCGCTGGTGAGATCCCACCTGCAGTGCTGCATCCAGCTCTGGGGCCCCCAAAAACACAGGGACATGGAACTGTTGGAATGAGTCCAAAGGAGGCCACCAAGATGCTTAGAGGGCTGGAGTACCTTTCCTATGAAGACAGGCTGAGAGAGTTGGGGTTGTTCAGCCTGGAGAAGAGGAGGCACTGTGGAGACTTTATAGAAGCCCTCCAGTACTTAAAGGGAGCTACAAAAAGCTCCAGAAAGCTGGAGTGGGACTTTTGACAAAGGCATGTTGTGATAGGAAAAGGGCTAATGGCTTTAAACTGAAGAGGTTTACGTAAGATATTAGGAAAACAATTCTTTAATGTGAGAGTGGTGAGACACTAGAACAGGTCGCCCAGGGAAGTTGTGGATGCCCCATCTCTGGAAGTGTTCAAGGCCAGGCTGGATGGGGCTCTGAGCAACCTGGTCTAGTGAAAGGTGTCCCTGCCCATGGCAGGGGAGCTGGAACAAGGTGGTCTTTAAGATCCATTCCAAATCAAACTGTTCTATGATATTTGGACTCATCATTTTCAGGTTTCTGCTTACTTCTTTTTGACAGTTCACATTCAACAATTACAACAAAATTATGTTTATTCTAAAAAAAAAAAAAAGAAAAAAAAAAGAAAAATTTTTTAAAAATTGCTAAGAAACAATTCCTATATGAAAGCAGAGAATTTTCATTAATTATTCTCTGTCATCAGCAGTTCAGCAGTTCAATCTGATTCTAGATAAGCATTGCAGAATTAATTGGCATCTCTCCTTTCTGTTTGGCTGTCATCCTAACAAACCACAAAATTTGTATCTGTGTACTTTAATACAAAATATTTACCATATCATTTTCTGAAGAGCACATAAAGAGAATCCTCAAAAGAAAACACTAAAGTAATTGTGAGGAAATACATATTTGAAATAATGACAATCACAACTTAAAGCACTTAGATTACCTCTACCCATTTTTGTCTGAAATTATCTATATTGTTGTGCTGTACCTACTGTCAACAAAACTAAAAATTTGAAAATCTATATTATATATGTTGATTGCTGTCAGAATTACTTTTGCCTGCCAATGGAAAGTGTGAGGTATTATAACGTCTGGAGATTAACATCAGAGATGTGCAAGTGGCCACTACACTATACAAACATTTACATTGTAAGGCATTTATCAGTTACAACAAAGATTGCAATGAATGAGCCTCTGCTAAGTAGCTGATCTTGAAAATGTATTCAATACCGCTATTATAATTTAAGTTTTTTTCAATGCTAGGTATGGCAGCATGTTTCTAACTCTGGAACTGGAAAATTTAATGGAAATGGGAAGGATAAATACTTCTTTTTCTACAGGTGCTTTAAAAATAAGGAAAATAATTCAACAAGAATTTTATCTGAGCAAACAATTAGAAGACATTATTTGGAGGGCTTCCAAAAGTTATCCATCTCTACCTTGATTCATAAGATTCTAATGTCTTATCAGATACCTGTTTGTTTTTATTTCTTTGAATTATGTATATTCAAAGGTAATGTATTTTTACTGTCCATTCAAAAAATATAAAACCACTGCAGACTGTTGCCTTTTGCTACTGCTACCATTTAGATGTAATTACTTTTAAGCCAAGGCTTACAAAGATGTTCACATTTTAATGCTCAACTTTTATGGTAAGTAAAAAGTCTGCTTCTTCATGAGAAGAGTCATATAATTCCTCAGGAGTGTACCTACATATAACAAAGAATAATTAAATTGCTGCATGCATTTGTTTTTAAACATTCATAAATCCTTTAACTTGATGGTTATATCAAGTTTCTTTGGGAAAAACAATAAAAAACTCTGTTTTCTGAAGTTTAAAAGCAGCTCAAGGAAGTGACAAACGTAGTACCACAAAAAACAAAAAAGAAAAATACTGAACACAAGCTTCGGTTTGTACCTTAGAGTTTTCAACCTTTTTCAAATATTATTATTAATCTAAAACCAGATGCAACAAATACAGTCCATGTTATTAATCAATATAATTAATCCTCTGCCCTGATAAGAGTTATTTTATATAAATAGTTGACTTTCTGTTTCAGCACTTTCTCACAGTTGTACTTTTGAAAGCAATGCCTGATAATCTCTGCTGGCAAAGGAAGAAATATTTAGAGTACATAAATACTGACAGTCACTGCTGCTTAATAAATAACTGCACTAGTCCAATGAAAACCAGCCAAAACCCACCTACATAAATATATTTTCTGAGACAATCTGAGATTAAGAATCTTCCTCTGTTACTTTAACCTAGGAAATAATCATAAAATGGACTCAGATTCACCTGTCAGAAAGTAAGCCTGTCCCACAGGAGATGTGCAGCTGCACATCCCTTTCTCATAGGGAATTTATATCGGTTAGTTTTCCACAGAAAATATAATGCACGATTTGAAAAGAAGATTATGGTAGTGGACAAAATTATCAAATTAATTCTTACTAGTAATAACTGTCCCTCTGTTTATCTGGCTAAGCTCATTTTTAGCAGAGTCATTAACCACACAAACAAAAGGAAATAATATTTTCTACTTTGGGAATGTCCACTTAAATAATAAGTAAATCGACAAATTGCTTCAAATTGTCACAATTTAAAAATGAGAACCAAAATACAGCAAAAATAAGGACCATGTATACAAGCTGCTTTGTCCTATTATGTTTTATTATAAAGACATTCCAGTATTTTTAGCCTGACAGAATTTATACTAAGGTGCTGATTTGTAAAATGGTTTAAGATTGTGCAGTGTGAATGGGTAAATTTTATGGAACTGGGTATAAGCTTACAGTGAGGCATGCTACTGTCTTCACATTCTAAATGCATATTTACTGGCAGATTGCAGTGGGGTTTTTTCCTGACACACTGTCATGAGGGACTACCCAATGCATTTTGTAGTATTGTTTCTTGTCTTACTGTCCAGAAGGAGCTCCAGTAAGTGAGCACATAAAAACTTTGAGGCTATTCCCTTTGCTAACTCAGGTGTGCTGACTGCCCCTACTTTCATGAAACCACCTTGTGAGCATTACAGCTGTGTCTGAATTGTACATAAATTCCACATAAAATCTGCAGCTACCTCATGGAAGGTTAAACAAATGCAAAAAAAATTACACCTTCTATACTTTTTGACAGACACAGTTGAAGCATCTAAATAAAGGAAAGGATTTAAGACTTTGAATGCCAGCTGTGGTGAATTCCAGGCCATGCCACTATGTGTATAGAAATGCCTCCTTAGCTGAAGGAGGATGGAATTTTATTGTCACAGCACCTCAAGTTCAGTTCAGCAATGCCCAAGTCTCTTTTCTGACAAAGTTCTAAGTCCTTCAATTTTGATAACCCAAATGGGTGGCATTTAAAATGAGAAGGTGCTCCTGAGAATATAACACTGCAAATTGAACAAAGATCTTGTAATAAATGTGAGAGAGGTTAGAATTCAGGTGGCCCTCTGCATACCAGTACTGTAAGATGTCTTGGTTCTGCCTCCCACTTCTAAACCATGAACAGCTCTGTAGCACAAAGAGCGACTTACGGGACTTCCTACCTCTAAAATGAATCTAATATTTGTTTCACAGATGTGATATTGTATGGACTAGTTAATAACAAAAAAGTGCTTTTGGGACTGTAGTATTATCTTCTGAGTTTATCTAAAATAGACATTTAAACATGACAGTAAACATTGCTTTAAAATATTGGTATTGGCCAATATAAAATATACAATATAAAGGGAAACCTAAAAATTAACTGGAAAAGAGACCTCAGACAGGGAAACACACCTTCAACCAATACTAGCATAGATAAGAAGAAAGTAAATTTAATTCACAAAGCACAGGTCACAGTTTGACAATAAATACAACAGACAAGGGGTTGGTGTCAAAAGGTATAATGGGCTCAAATTGCCTTTTTTTTTAAAATTTTTGCTGAATATTATTACAGAACTCTATTTCTCTGGTGCAAGAGGCTCAAATACATTTGAGTAGTCGCAAATTACAAAAAAAGCCCCAAACAAAATAATAATTTTTAAAACCCCAAAACTTTGCATTATTTGACTTTCTGTCACACTTATTAAAAGTAATGGGAGAGATGCGAGGTAAAGTATATTAGGTTAGATGGCTTTTACAATCCCATGCTAATTTTGGCTAGATTACCATACATGTCACAAAACCAGTACATAGCTTAGAATAGCTGCAGTTCTGCTTCAGGACACCAAAGAACTACAAGACAGAGCTATGAATAGAAGATTAGATAAGATACATCTGTAGTGTAAATTATTAAAATAACAGCTTTCGGAAAATGAATGAAATTGTAAAGCAAAGAATCATCAGGTGACTCACTGCATAAGACAATTATGGATTCTATAATTAAGTATAATGTTTCATTCAATTCAACCTCTCCCTCATCTTCTCATAATTAAAAACTTGAAACAGATTCAGGGTTTTCATTCTTTTGTTGCATCTTCCATGATAAAGTACAACAATAAAAAATATATTACAGATTTTAATTAAAAAACCATTCACCAGAGCAACAAGATAAGAGGCTTGTTTATAGGGCAGAAGCAGTAGATGTCTTGTATCAAAACTTTAGAAAGTCTTTTGACAATTTCATAAGAAACAGTCTAAATAAAATTTGGTAAAGATAGGTGAAGAGGTGATGAAGAAAAGTGACTATGGAGAATTTCGGGAATAATTCTCAATGGTTTCCTGTAAAAGCAGGTGGATTTAACAGGTGGAGTTTCCTTAAATGCCTACACCAGACTGTGCTCTGTTCAGTGTTTTCATTGATCATCTAAAGGATCATGTGCATTATATTAGCAATTTATCAGTTTTAAAAGTCCAGTAAGTTGAAAGACAGGTTTCAAAGGACAAAAGCAATGAACTGGGAGAAGTCTGGAAACAGGTAAAAGTTCAACAGGGATAAGCACCAGGTATTAAAATGGGGTAAGAATAATCTGCTACGTAAATACACAATTAGGAAAAACTGATTCCTTCTGAAGAGGAGCAGGATCTTACGGCAAGTCAAAAGCTCAACATGAGTCAAAGTCATGCTTTTGTAAAAGGAAAATACAATATTGGGATTACAGGATGTAAAACACACAATCTCCTGGTTTAATTAGCATTGTAGTGGTCTCAACTGGAATACTATGCCCAGATTTGACAAACATTCTTCAAGAAAGGCACAACCCAAATGTATGTAATCTACAGAAAAGTCAGAGCCTACAAAGACTGTAGCTTAAGAAAACATGATAGAATCTGTCTTGCTGGACATAAGGGAAAGAAGATATAGGCAAGGCCATGTGATGACTTAATATACCTAAAAAGCTATTGCATGAGAAAATTTCAAGAACCAAACCAATAATAAGTTTAAGTTTTAGTAAAAACGGCTACCATTAGATAGGAAGGGATATTTTCTACCAGTAGGGAGAATAGATGTCAAATTACCATTGCTAGAACCAGTACGTTCCAAATCATTGCTTATGGAATAGTCACTAAAATCTTTTGCAGGTGGGCTGCAGTCTTAATTAAAAACCACAAGTCTGGACTTGTAATTACAACAAACTTGCAGTTGTACACATTGCTCACATATTTTCTATTTACCAATTTGTATAGGAGGCTCTTTTAATCCAGTAGGTTTACAAAAAATTAATTCTTTACATTTCTGAAATAAAGTCTTAGCCACTTCTTTCCATATTATTGAAAATATTTTTAAAATAATAGCTTAAACCTGATATAATTTTATTTAACTGTACATAATCACAATAACAGTATTTAATTTATCAAGCTAGGTACATGAATATTAGTTCTACATTGGATTTTCATCTGGTCACTTTGATGTAGATTAGTTTTCATCATACATTTCAGTCAGAACTATCACCAGACAAACCATTTCAAATGGATATATTATTCACCAAAGGTTTCAAATTCTCATTTCCAGACATACTTTACTCAAAGTAGGTTTTTTAAAATACAATTTTAGGATTTGGTGCTGAATAAAATGGAAACCTTTCACTCTGACATTTTCAAAAGAATACATGAGTTCAAATATTTGAATATGATTTTTTAAAATTAAATACAGGGCACCCTTTGAAAAGTTCTCTAAATCAAACTTGAAACAAAAGCAAGACAAGGTTCAAGTCTGCATAACATTTCAGCTGCATTTGTACAGAGAAAACAGAGAACAAGGACTGCACTTGTTACCACCACACGCCAGCCACGGATGAGACTATAATACAATACAGAGAAATGCCCTATCTGACGTGCAAGTCAGAAAACACCAACATGTGGTGGTGTCAAACAGAAGGGGAGATACTCAGAATGTAAAAAGCAGCATTGAAAGCATGACCAGAACATGGCAAGCAAAAGGAATTGTGAGAACAAAAAGAACTATTACAAAGAAACATGGAAGTCCCACACAAATGGCAACACCCTACTGCACATCAAACTCATTTGAAATTATTTATTTCAATTATGCTCAAATTTGAAATATTTTTAGAGAAAACTCTAAAATGCATTAAAAGACTAAGCTTAATCAACAGCACAGCATATCTTAAAGGGATGCTTACCATTGTTATCCTTCCCTATCTCAATTAAAGAGGTGACTAAGATAAGTTAACTAAAGCAAAAGTAAAATCCATGAAATTAATTAAAATCATTCATACTCTTCTCCTTCTACCAACCTAATTTAAGGTGTTATACTGTATCTTCAAAATTTTAATTAATGTAAATCAAAAGATCCAATTTCTCATGGCAATCCGTTTAGAATACATGGAATACTTTCCAAAATACTTCACACTGTAGAAGATTAGCATGAGTAGTACACTTAGAAACCTACTTATGCCAACTACTTTTATAAACATTAAGACAACAGATGATGCCAAAATGTAGCTAATCAGAGTGCCAAGGTACAAAACACTGCTCAGCATCACAGAAAAGTAACTGTAGTTGCTCCAGGAGATTCACATATTTTTACCGAAATGCTCTCATTGGAATAACCTGAACAGGAGAACCAGTTCCTAAAAAAACTTTAATCTGACCCAGGAAGAAAGAGGGTACTCAGAAGTGCTCAACTGGGCCTCTTCACCTCCCACTTCTCTAAGCTGGTGCCATGCTTGAAAGTATAGGCACAAAGATAATGTTTGGAATACATAAAAGGAAAAACATACTTTAGAGGAAATGGATCCCTGACCACATTTACGATTCCTCTTTTCACACATAGGTTCCTGATAAGCAGAAGATTTTAGTGAGCAGGGAAAAGCGAAATATTTCAGGACAGTACTTAAAACAGACAAATCACTGATGTTCCATCAGAGAACAATCTCATAAAAACAATTCTGGTAGCAAGAGTAATTTAAAAGGTGCCAGCTTCTCTCCATATACTTATTTTCTGCTCCATTCCATACGTCTTATGTCAGTTATGTCAGTGTGACTGCTTGGGATGATGCTGTAAACTGAATCAGTGAAGTGAATTGGATGGAGGAGGGAGGGAGGAAACAGCTGGTTTTTCTTAACCCTGATCATGAAATGTTTTATTTAAAAGGAAGCTGCATAGTGAATAGTAAATTGTAGGTATCATAAATACAATATTTCATTCAAAACTACACGTATCATTGCTATTCAAACACTCTTCCAGACAATTTATTTTTTGTTGAAGACTTTCAAGGGGCTCTGAGGTTCTGACATGATAAATAATTCCAAACTGCCACACCAGAGGAATGAGAGAAGGCTCAGAGGACAACGGGTGGCAGTTTTTTTAGGTGAGAACACCGACTGACGCATGGAGAGGCAGAAAGCATATTCCAGCTGGCAGGCTTTTCACCACTGATAACCAGCTGTTTGCTCAAAACAACGAGGGGAACTTCCACAGCAGCACCTGAAAACTGCGCTCTGCTCCCTGGTTGATTCTAGGTAACATTACTTGAAGTGCAGAAGCACCTCTGCTGCCATAAAGGATGGCATCCAGTCATGTTCCCCAGATAACTTTATGGCATCTATCTTTCCAAGCATGATAATTCAGTAGCTGCCATCATCTCTCCACTGTCACACAGTGAGAGCTCTGAAGAAACACATAGCTCTCTCAACTCAACTACTACCACAAAGAAGATATTCCTATTGATTTAGTTTTCTCAGATAATGGAGGAAAGAAGGAAAGGTTCTTTTTAAAAATATTTTTCTTAAAGTTGCATAATTACCAGTTTTAAGTAAGTGTAATTTTAAAATTAATGTAAATGGAAAAAAAAGTGAAAACGAAAAGAAGAATTATTTATTTCTTTGTTTCCCCCTTATGTTTCCAAAAAAAGTTTAAGTTCACATCGAAGTTAAGAAAAAAATCCTTCTCTCATGTTATTTTCATGAAAAATATTATATGAAGGGCAAAAATATTCTTCAATTTAGGTAGCTTATTTGGGAAAATAATTTTTAAAAAAACCCAAACAAATGACAAATTTTTCCAATATAAAATCTGTTGCTTCTTCTTAGAACTTCGAAGTGTAAAATTAGGATAAACAAAAACAGTTATAAAGATGTTCAGTAAGTGTTTTGTGACAGTAGCTATATCCAGACACTATGTTTTCATGAAACTATCCAACATTTTCCATCGATTAAACTTTTTAAAAAAAACTAAAAAAAAAACCCCACAAAAACCAGTGGGTATGTAATTCTACTTTTCCTGGATTTGATGTAGATTACCTGTTTTCCTCTATAAACAGAGGCAACAGAATTTAAAACTATCGTGTTTAGATCTGTCCCAAATTAAAAGCTTATGTTTACAGGACCTACTTGACTACAGGAGCAACAATTTTGGAGTATGTGCCTGGGTAGCTCTGTAACTGTAGCACCCTCTGCTGCTCTTTTAGTTCTAGAACATATAATTGTACACTCAGCCAAGTAGAAAAAGAACGAGTATGTGTTGAACATGTTGTTCCTTGAAAATGGTTATGTTATTAACTAATGCTATGTGCAGGTTACAAGAAAATGTTTTGCTATTACATATAGCATATTTGCAACTTTATACTACTCAAGCATTCTGCAATATCTTGTTTCTGAGATAAGACCAGATGAAAACATACTACATGAAAATCCAAAAATATGCTGTATTTCACTTCTTAAAATTCTCCTTTAAAGACCCTGTCGTTTGCTTAGACTGGGGGCAAATAGTAAAGAGGTTTATATTTTGGCCTTTGATCATTTCACTTAATTTAAATGTTTACATAATTTGCAATGACTGCTTTAGGGAGATAGTCACATAAATGTTTTGGTTATTACTGCTTTCTCCCACTTGGAAAGGCAAGGGAAGGCGATACTTTCAAAAACTCATCCTTGCAGAATTTTCCTTAATTTTTGGACAATTTCTTCTGCCAGGATGAGTGTGGCATGTGGTTCCGGGGGCCACTGATTCTATCCCACAATGCCACCACTGAACCTTCTGCCTGGGATCCATCAGTTCTTTCAAAGCACTATCTTAGGACTAGAGATGGTGTCAGGTTGTACCCTCTTTTTAACAGATGGCATATTGTTGTCTAATATGAACAGACTGATCCTTTCCTTCATTCCAGTCCTCTTTTCCCTGCCTCCTGTTTATGCATAGAATTAAAGCTGAATGAAGTGCATTTAGCACTGCATCCTGTCTGTGTGGAGAATTCATTTAGAGTTTTCATGTGGAAACCACTCTCCCACAAAGGATGAGCAAAGAGAAAAATACTTTCATGTTTTTCTGAGAAAGCGAAAACCAGTTGCAACTTGTAGTGTGAATTTTCATTCTCAGTGACAATCCTAGAGTGAAAATGCACCCTCAGAAATCTTTTAGAAACAGACAGAATGAAAGTGTAGGTGTACAAATACAAAGTTTGAACGAGCCATTGCACAGAGGCAATTTTCAGAGTTAACACTTGGGACCCTGCAATACACCATTTACAGCTACTCCAGTTGGCTCCACTTTTATCCTGAAGTCTTACAGGTGTAAGGCAGCACTGTTGAAAGCAGTCACAAGTATTCCTCAAAAGCTGCTTATTGATATTTTATATAATGCTGCCAGCTAGTGGCATATCTTGTACTGAGTTGATACCTACTGGGAGTTTAGAGACTGGAATTAACTGGAGTCTGCTCTACCACTTTTGATGGTGTACGGTGATGTGGCTGTTCAAGACCACAAGCACAGAGATCAAATGTGAAACAGAAAGATCATAGAAACACTCCCTGAAAGATGTTGTTTTAACAGAAAATACTTACTAGAAGAAACAAAAAAAAAACCCCAAACCACACAAACCATGTTATTTGAAACAAATCATTATGTTTAAAAACAAAATACAGTTTTTACAAAAGCTAATCTGTTTCATACAAAATTATTTCATAATCTAGTAATTTCTAGCAAAACATTCATCTTGCTGATAAATATTCAGTATGGGAGCCAAAACAAACACATGGAACACTAAAACATTTCTCTGTTTTCTGGTAACTCAGTCCAAGCCTTTTAAGTGAAGTTTAGTGACCAGTAAATAAATGCTGACAACTCAGTGTGTCCTGAAAGAACACTGAAGTCTGTAATTATTCAGTGCATCCCCTCACAGAGCACACTGCTGGGGTAGCACATTCAGTTCTGGCTAGCTCCATTAGTATTAGCCACTAGGAGAAATAATCTGATACTGCCAAAAACTACTTCAGAAATACTTGGGGTTTTTTTAGAGTAGACTATGATTTGATAATAAAAACTTCTTGTAGAACACTACAATTGTAAAAAAACAGGCAACCTATTTTATGAAATATAACAGTAATTACCTCTGGGGGTAAAAGGAGGCAAACAGCCCCCCCCCCCCCAATAATTTCCACCGTTCATTAACACAAAGTGAGTCAATAAATACACAGGAAAAGATCAAAGAAAGAGCAATTCAAATAAGGGATAATGGGAATGCACAAAAATTCTGTCAGGTATGACCCAAATAGAGCAGTTCAGTAAACACAGGGCTGGGGGAGCTTTACTAGGATGGTGTGACAGTCACATAGTTACTCTGTCTTGGATACTGAGAATGTTTATTCCATACAGGTGGTAGCAAAAAAGCATGATTATTACACTCCAAGCCAGTAGTGCATGCTGCCAGCAGATAACAATTTTACAGTTACCCTAACAGAGTGTAATCTAGAGTGCACAGTAAAACAGGCATAAATCAGTAATATGGAGATCAATACAGACCGACACAGACAAAGACATTTAAAAATGTGGAAGCTATGAATCTGGAAATGACTTGGCAAATGCTATATATAATAGCACAGCATGAACCCTCAAAGCAATTCGGAATCCAAAAGGACAAATGTGAATCTTTGTATAAACAGAGAAACAGTGAGGAGAAGAAGTACAAATGTCATATTACTCCTGTGTTAGCACTGGTGGTAACAGTGCTAGAGTGTAAGTCTTGTTCTACCATCTGCAATCAATAAAAAAGTAGCTGAAATACTGGAAAAAGTTAACAGAAGAGCTGACAGCACATCTATAGCATATGAAAACTTTAGCAGAGTAAATTGTTTGTGCTAACAAGGAAATCTGTGTAGACTGAGCACAATCTCAGTACCCACACAAAGAACAAAGACCGAGAAATCATGTTACTGTCCTGATTCATTATGTGATCACTTTTAGACACACACACACACACACACACGCACAGAAAGCCTTTTCTCTACTGTTCAGAATAAATACTCAAGTTGTTATCTAATGAACTAATGTTTGTTGAAACACAGCTTTGGAATACTAAGACTGGAATTCTGAGATGACACACGTATATATCAGAACAGTTTCTATATCATTGGCTTGATATGGAGGAGGAAATACGTGCATATTTCTTGAATATCTGGCAAACTTTACCAACTTTATTCTATCAGTTTGCTTGTTTGAAAACAAACAAACCTGAAAGATAAGGCTGAATAACCAAACAAGAATTATATGCATATCTGTAAATGCTAATTATATAATAGTAATTACTCATCACATCAAATATGTTTCAATATTTTTGCTCAGCTTTGTTTCCATGGTCTACCACAATTTTATAATTCAAGCCCATTAACCGCATAGATAATTTTATTAATAAGTATACTGAAGTAGAGCCATACTGGGTCAGACATTGATGGCCCACTTAGAGCTCATCTTGCCTCAGGTTAATGCAGCTAGTAACTGATGCTTAGACAAGAGTGAAAGATCAGGACAAACTTATCATCCTACTGCCCCATTAATTCTCCTAACACCCAGCACTTCCTAGACCATAAGTGATGTCTTTATATTTAATAGCCACAGTGAATTTTTCTCGCAAAATTTTTTTCCCTTTTGCTTTTTGAATTTATTTCATGTTTTAGGATCCAAAATATGCTGTAGGGAGGAATTTCACAACGTGACCATGTGTTTTCTCTTGTACTTCTCTGGTTCAGGTTTGTCCTCTCCAAGCTAGAAGTATCACTGTTTGTTTCACCATGTTCTTGCACTGCTGTCCCTCACACAGCCACTGCTGGCCCCTGGCCAACACAAATCAGTGGGCTAAACTAATGTTTTGTCCAGTCCAGTTCAGCCGCTCTCATGGTCCCACCACAGCCACAGAACCAAAAATAACCTGCACTGGGAGGACTTAAGGGTGTATCCAACACAAACAACTGTGCTACATAAAGCTGTAATGCTATGGTACCTCTCTCTGACCACAGTAATGGAGTTTCCAAGCCAAAAGAAATTGTGATTGAGGGCTCATACAGAAATGTTTTACACTGGTACAGTTAGACTTCTATCAACACACTACTGAATTTAAATAAACAGCAACTTACAGACATTTCCCGTGTTGTCAAAACTTGTGAGAACATCTTTAACATTTAAGAGGCCATTGTGAAATCTGGAAGAAAACATAAATAGCGACTTTACTGACATATAAACCATAAAAAAACCCCCATTTTCGAAAAAGAGGTTCTCTGTACACATTCACTTCTCACCACCCCCTTTCACAGCAAAGTAGCAAACAGGTACTACTGTAGCCACCAGGGGGAAGGGGACAATCACCAGTCTTCAAAGTCCCACCACTGAAATTCATGAATCAGGAGGAGTGTGTTTCTCAGAAACTAGTATTGAGAGGAGAACACTTCCAAGGAGCATCAATTTTTATTTAGTTGTGGAAGTCACATAGAGGAAAGGGGGAATTTTGGTAAAGCAGCTTCTTTGAAAGGGAAAACCCAAAGAGTATTTTTGAACAGCAGCTGTATGCACATTCCTATTATCTCCCACAAAATCAAGAACACTTAAATTAATGCGAACGATGAAACTGATTAATGTGTTCAGTGAACTGCATTTTCTTTGGTTTTACATTTGCATAACCCATGTGAAATAAACATCCAAAAGTGGGGATAATAAGTTAATTACCTAAATTTTATACACCAACTGCAAATTTTAGAACACAGTATGCAAAACACTGACAGCAGCAAAAAGAATATGCACCAAAATGGAATAAAAATTTACCTAAGTTTGCCTTTAAATGTTCAGTGACATACATAAAAAAGCATCTAATCTTTTTTTAAATATTCAAAGCTAAACTAGGCCCCAAAATGAAAAAAAAAGTATTAAAGTCTTACACTTTGCAACAATCAGATCACATAGTTGTTTCACAAATGCATTAAAGAAAATCTAGAAAGAATTCAGCAAGGCAGCAAAATACAAAAATATAGCTTTTTAATAATGTTTTAAATATAGCTTCTAAGGCTGTTTGGGAACATACTAATTTGAAATAATGAAAAAATGAAATAAATCCAAGAATTCTAGCACCTACAAAATTAGTTGTCTCAGCTGCTCTTTCCTGAAGGAAGATTGCTGTAAGAATGAAAAAGAAATCAACCTTTTTGCAAATATGAAATTGTACATTTACTGTGAAAAACCCATTATTTATAGCTTCTGATGAGCATAAAAGCATTAAATAAAGAAACATTAACATGTTAAGTTTTGAGAAGCACCGAACAGCAACTAGACTAATTCTTAAAAAAATGAAAATCAAATGGAAATCAAGTTAACAAACTGAAATTAGCTCATAAGCAAGGACAAAGAAATACATGAGAGACGTTACAAAAGATTCAACTGGACATTAATGCTTTTCTCCCAGCTACATAAAAATAAACCAAAATTACATTCCTTCTCTGGAGTGTAAGTCCACGAGAATGCTGATGGATCATGTGGATTTTTTTATGCATTTTTTCTTCTATTTTACAAGTTTGTTTTCCATCAAATTGGACAACCAATGCCACAGAGTTAGTGCAAGGGAAGTGACAAGAAAGCCGACAGGACTGGTAATTCTGCCAACCACAGAGCTGCCCTTTAAACTCTCCCCTGTTGACTCCTCAGCTCCCTACAAACTCTGGAACTGTGCATATGTCTGAGGCTGTTAGGGACTCTCAAACAGCTGTGAATGTCTCATCTCTAAATGAATGTAAGATGGGAGGAGGGAGATGCTGAGGAAGTAAAGAAATATTTTAATCTCTGTTGGCATGCAAAGTAGTCTTGGGATTACATGTTTTGGTTTCTTCTTTTCCCCCCTCAATTTCTTTATGTACACAGCTCATATCTAAAGGAGATATATTATATAACTCTCCAAGTGAAGCAAACAAAGGTAAGGATGAAAAATTTAGTAATATAGTACCAGTAGTTCAACAGAATGCTATGAAGAAAGAAAAACAGAAGTAAGTGAAGCGTTCTAGTCTAGAAAAGAATACAATTTATATACTTCAGGTTCAAAAGGCAGGCAAACACAAAAAGGAGAAATGATAAAACCATAGCACTGGCCAAAAACACTTAACATTTGTGGAACACAAAAACTGAGGAATTGAGCATAATCTCTTAGTGCAGACAACTTTTAGGACTGAGGAAAGCAACATGCCAATAGCTGATCTACTTGTGAAAGGGAGAACTCAGGAAAACACACTGCCAAACAGCAATAGCCATGTTTCTCCATTTGGACACCTGTATTTGTACAGCCTGCAGACAAACTCTGCACCAGCTATTCCCCAACTCTTTGCCATCAGGCCTTATTCACAGATTAAAAGTTGCATGCACGTGTAAATACAGGTATTGTCTAACCCCAAATTCTGCCATAAATATCGTGCTACTCAGTCCTGCACCTAAAAACAGAACTTCTAGCCCTGCTCTGTGCATACATCCTCAGCAGTTCCATAACAGCTGCTGCTTCCCTGTCCCATCCCATCAGCTGCTCCTCCATCACCAAACCCATAGGAGACTGCCAAGATACATCACATCTGGTTTCCATGAATGCCTGTCACAATCACAGCTTTCCACAGTGCAGCTGATAAACACAGAGAGTCTTAAGTGTCATGTGCACTGAATTATCAGAGTCAAGGAAAGGAATCACAGATACTCGGGAGTAAACTCCAACTCTTAAATTCACATAAATTTCTGTAGATATCTCAAAATACAGAACAACATTAATATCCAGTGCTTTAGAACATGTCATGGATTGTCATACAATCCAAAGAACTTTGAAGTTCAAAGCTCTTATTGCTGAGATCAACAAAGTACTTCAAACAAGCACAGGTAAGCATCATGGAAAAAGTGAATTTCAGGCTGGCGTAGTTAATCTGATTCACAGTGTTCTTACAATAAGTCTTCAAGGTACAATAGGCAAAAATTTCTATAGCTGAGGCAAGGAGTAATAGAAGACAAATCTATGAACAATAAACTAATTCAACTCACGTTTCTCCTGATACAAAGCAAAGCAGAATTCCTTACTCTGGACTACAAATAAATCAACTTTGGATGAAGTCAGAGAAAGAGAGAGTGAGGATTGATCTTTAAAATGTATTAATGTTTCTTCCTTTCCAATTCTGGCAACACAAGTGGCAGACTTTTACATGTATATAAAAATAGCTATGGATAGTAGGAAAAAGGAATCCTTCAGTAGGTCCCTATTAAGGTATGCTTTTCATCAACCATAATGAAACAAAAGCAAGTTTCTTCTTTCCTTTTATAAGATTCTTAAACTGAATGACGAAAAATAATACAAGTAAGTACATGCCCATATAAACTTGAAAAACCTACAAAAACTAAGACAGAATATATTTCCACATAATACTGAAAAGAAAAAAAACAAAACACAACAGATTACCATACACTATTAACCTACATACAAATTAAAAGTATATTTGTGAAAAATGAAAGATGGGATAATGGTAAAAAAGTTATTGCTAAGGGTACTTTACAAAAAAGCTTGGTGAATATCACCATCAATTGTCACTATGGCCCACTAAGAACTCAGAGTTATCTGCAAACTTTGCTACCTCATCAGATGCTCTTTCTGGGCCAGAGTACAGCAAAACAAGTCAACTCCTTTCACTCCAGTTCTAGATCACAGCTTAGTATGGCAAGAAACCAAAACAATGTTTCTTTGACTACAATTCTTTTTACAAATACACGTCTTGGGAAATATGATGGAACAGTCATAGCTTGATTAGTGAATAAACAAAGCATGTTGCCAAATCACTTTTTACCTCTTTCCTCCATTTCCAACTCCTGTGGCTAACCCTTTATGCTGCTAAATTTACACATTGCCTCTTAGCATGCAGTAAATGGAAGAAAGCAAGATTGTCATATCCACATAAATTGTCCATAAGAAGTAGGCAACATTCCTTGAAATCTGTTTCCCTTCACTTTTTTTATTTCTATCCCTAAAATTAAAAGCCATTAAAACTTAAAAATGTTATTAGCAGAAATATCCAAGAGGAACAGCCAATTCAGTCCTATAACATCTTCTAACATCCTACTTGCCACAGACAAATTACATGTCCCTCATTTCTAATCCACAGGTCTAGAATCATCTAATAATTTCTTTCACATTTTTATCTAAAGGTCCATTCATATTCAGAATAAACGCATGACATTTTGCAAAGTACACTTAACACGCTTTACAAAGATTTAGCCCTTCCTGTAAACTGCTGGCATTGTTCTTTTCAGTTCAGCACTTTCATATTTCAAACAGCAAATGACTGATCAATGGAAAATATTTTACCACAGAAATAACTTATTTCTTCACTGTTTTCTTAAAATGAGCCTACAATTTAAAAGCAAATCCATATCCTGAAATAGAAAATTTGAAGATATTGATTGCTCCTTTTTTAACTCAAATAAAAGAATAATTTTCCTGTCTAAAAGACAGGCGCCATCTCCAGAGTGAGACAGTGTATCTTTATGATCTATAATCACTTCACTGCTAAAACGATTCATACAAAATTCAAATTTAAAAGCACATTCCTGACTAAGAACAGAAGGATTTAGAAAAGCAGTATTAAATAAATATTTTTAAATAGTTCTATTTACTTACTAAAGATCTTCCTGTCCCTAAGAAAACATATATTCCGCACATGCATAATTTTTAAACAGCAAATTGAAATACTGCCACAGTTAAACAGAACTTGAAAAAAGCTAACAAATACACCTGAAAGTTCTACGAATAAAACCACAGGGGAGATATGGAGGCAGTGGTGCTGTCTATGTCAAGCTGGAGTGCTTGGAGCTCCCCCTGGGGATGGACGAGGAACCAACCAAGAGTTTATGGGTCAGGATTAAAGTGAGAGCAGGGACTGGTGCCATTACAGTGGGGGTGCTACAGAAGAACAAGTAGATGAAGCCCTCTACAGAGAGAGAGAGGAGCAGCCTGGCATTCACAAGCCCTGGTCCTCCTGGGGAGCTTCAACCACCCCCGTATCTGTTGGACAGGCAACACACCAGGGCATTAAAAATCCAGGAAGTTCCTGAAATGCTTCTTTTTTCAAGAGGAACCGATAAAGAGAGATGCTATGCTGGACCTTGTTCTCTCCAACAAGGAGGGGCTGGTGGGAAATATGAATCTCCAAGGAAGCCTTGGCAGCCATGACAATGAAATGATGGAGTTTGAGATCCTGAAGGCAGCGAGAAGGGTGCACAACAAGCCTGCTGCCCTGGACTTTGGCCTCTTGAGGGATCTGTTTGGGAGAATACCATGGGATAAAGACCCAGAGGGAAGAGGGGCCCAAGAAAGCTGGTTAATATCCAAGGACCACCTCAGGAGCAATGCATCCTGAACAAGAGGAAGTCAGACAAAAAAGCCAGGAGTCCTACATGGATGAACAAGATGCTCCTGGACAAATTCAAACACAAAAAAAGAAACCTACAGAGTGTGGAAGCAAAGTCAAGTAGCCTGTGAGGAATAGACAGAAATTGTCGGAGCATCCAGGGATCAGGTCAGGAAAACTAAAGCTCCATTAATATCATCAAGACAAGGATGTAGCGTGTAGGGACATCAAATACAATACAAATCCAGATGAGACTACACAAATGAGGTTTTGGATTCTAACACAAGAAATTCCATTTTGACACACCTTCCACTGCTAACAAAACCCCACACTCATCAGACACTCCTTTTGATACTCCAGAGCTACTGCAAAGCACCTTACTACCTATACAAACCTCAAGAGACCACTTTGCACCATGTATTATGAATCTGCATTTCTCTAAGCACACTGGAGATCACTGTTGGACCAGAAGAGTTATTTTAAAACAAGTCGATGATGTTTCACTTCAAGGATATCATCAAAAGGGCACCTAAATTGAGCTTAAATTTTTTAAGCAAAAATTGCCTTATACTGGGGCTTCTGACTTTCTGCTTTGGAAGGTTTGTTATTAAGAATGATGCAAAAAAATAAACCAGTGACAGAAAAACATGGCATAAGCTCTTCCTTCTGAGATGTGAATCCAGCCTGAATTTAGTTAGAGAAACAGCAAAAACAACAAAATTCAGAAAAGCATGCATGTGACTGGTAGTTCCTACAAAAGCTTCTATTTGCCTGACAAACTGGTCCCAAGCCCCTCTAGAGCAGTAATTCCAGCTAGGTCATAGCATATCTGAATATACAATTTGATCAGTTTTGATAGCCCTTGAACTGATATAGCTTGACCTTTATACTCTTTGCCAAAAGCCACTAACAACCTTATGAACTTTCTTAAGTATTTAGTCCTGTCAAGATATTAGCTGACAACCCTTTTAACATCGAACATATGCAATGAGCTTTTCCCAGAAGATGTTAATGCATAAGGAAAACAAATGTAGATGAAAATTCAAAAGCACTTTTGTCAAGATTTTAGAGGGGCCACAGCAACTTTTTTTTTCCTGACAAAGAGATATAAAAAGGCTCTCCTATTCAAGTATGCTGTTCTGGATTTACCTGACTGAAGTTATTGTTAATAATACATTCTTGTTAACTGGTTAAAATTGTTTCTGCTTAATATTATTACAAATAATATTTTGCCAGTGGATAGAGAAAAACCAAGGGAAGACTGTCACGCATACAGAGAATCCTTAAGTTTCCAACACACGATCAGTTCTCAAAGATCCAGGAATGCTTACTCCAAGATTTATCTTCTAGATATATAATTTTTGGCAAGAACTATTGTTCCGTTATGTATGTTAAAACTCTTATGTTTACCCTCTAAATTACTGCTTCTGCAAAAACAGCGAAGAAACTTTATTTAACACAGACTCAGAGTAAAGTTGATTTTGTTGCAGTCTATTTATACTTTGTTCCTGGCAAAAAGCACAGTATTTTTTCCTTCCCTTCTTCACCATCCTGCAGTATTCTGAAATAGTAAGTATACTCTATCTATTGTCACTGCCTCAGTGTGGAGAAAACATTTTGATATAGAAGTGTAAGATTAAGCAAGTTGTGATCATTATTCCTAAAATGATCAGTGATTACCAGTTTTAGAGGTCACTGAATATCTTTTGGGAAGGAATGAAATGCAGGGAAAACATAAAATAAAAACCTCCACCAGAAGACAATGCCCCTATTCTCCTCAATATTCAGTTTTTGAAAGGCAGTGTGAGTCTGCTCCAGCACAGAAACTATACCTTTCCATTGGACAAGATAAAAGAAACATAATAAAATAAGACAAAAATAAACATGCTTGTTCATAGTCTATAGTTTGAGCTGTGTCCTATTATCAATGAAACTACTATTACACAAACAATACCAAATTAAATGATGACATAGAAAGTTGGAAACAGAAGCACACAACTATCAAATATCAGAGCAGGATCAGTCTGATATTCCCTTGGCTTTTGTACTGCCAGCACAGGTGAACCTTAGCTTGTCCCCTACCTTAAAACCCCAGAACTTGTAAATCAAGTAAGTGACAGTGAGTGTTGCAAACAACAGCAGCAAACTAAGGAGACTGACTGGAGGAGTTCAGGGCTTCACTCTAAGGGACTAAAGCCTTGTTCAGCCCAGATTCTACCTAAAACACCTTATGTTTCCTATCCCCAGTGTGCTTCTGAAGACCTAGAAACAAGGAAAAAAAGGGACACTGAATGAAGGCATTATGTAGACTCTGAGTGTTTGAATTAGTCTACAGCATTCACTGGTGGTTTACAGGAAAAGTCTATACATGGAAAAACACTGCACCTACTTCTATTACAAACAGCTTTGTCCAGTGGAAAACTTTCCTTTTGAACCCTTTTAACATCAATGAGTGTAAGCTTACTGTTGCAGTGATACCTGCTGAGGCAAAGCAAGTATAGTAGATACATTCAGAACCCCACAAAGAAAAGAAGACCAAAGCTGGAGAAAAGAAATAAAAACAACAACAAAACCCCACAACCACAGTAATGAACAGGAGTTACAATCAAAGCTACTGAAAATTCATTGACATTCCTTCAGAGGGTTTTTTGGGAGGGTTCAGGTTTCTGTGGAATTTTTGCCAGTTTGTGTGTGTGTGTGGACTTTTTTTGTTGTCAATTTCTTTAATACAAGTATCTTTCTTTGTTTGACCTGCTCTAATAAAAATAGATTACTTCATTAAGTATATAATATTTTGTAGGAAGAGGAGATGTTTTCTTATTATTTTGTTTTGAAAAGTGGCTTCCAAATTATCACTGAGTTTTAAAAAAAGCAGTAAGAAGAAAACTGAATAAAATACAGATCATTACCAAAAACCTTTTAGAACATTATTAATGGCCTCATGTCATAAAAATTTTTATTAGGACTGTAAATAACTATGTTCAGGGTTTTTTTATATCCTATTTATAGATGAAGAATGTCAAAACAAAAAATTATTAAAATATAAAATAAACGCTCATATTTGCATTCTGTTTTAGCTACAAACATCAGTATTTTCAGTCAAGCTCCGCCACTTCAGTGAAATGTACCAGAAAAAAAAGAGTCAGACAAGCTGCTTACTGTAGCAAACAACTAAAAATAACACTTACCAGTTTATTTGTAAACTATGCCCTAGTTACACAAAACACTGGAAGAATGACTAATGAGTTTTATATTTGAGGCCCATTCAAGACTGTACAAAGTACTTAAAAGTTAAATGGTGGTTACCTTAAGGAGACACTGTACTTGGGATAAAAGATGCTTCTATACTGAACCCAAGTCCCAGTCTCCTCTTCTGTATTCTGGTCTTCTATTGAAAAGAGATTGAATGATGCAAACCTTCTTACAGATACTTGTTGGAGATGCACATCTTTCAAGTGCTTTTTCCTCAGAACCTTTGAAATGAAGAACAAAACAAACATTAAGACTAAAACTTCCAAGAAAACACACACATGAAGAGGCAAACCGTAATGGCTATGCTCTCAGCTAATAGCTATGAATAACTAGTACAAGGATGTCATGCCTGAACAAAATACAGTGGTATTGATGGTAGGGGTCAAGAGACTGGGTTACGCATTATGTCTCAATAACAGTAAAGTAAATGTACTGTGTTCAGAAGTATACAAAGTTGCTACTTTTTAAACTCACGCTCCAGCAAACCCATGCAAAACTTAGAAGGGCAAACTGGGTTCTCCCCTATCCTCTCATTTCACTAAGTGCCACAGCCCAAGCAGTGCCCTCACCAAGCAATTTCTGTGCCACTCACTGTACCTATACAGCAGAAGAAACCCCAAAACAACAAAAACAACAACAAGTGTATCTTTTGCAGAATTTAAATGACAAACCCAAAACATAATCTTCAGGTGCCCAAGTGCTGTGCGGTCCCCTGGCACACTCCTTCCTGGCCTACGAGTCTTCTGCTGCACACTTGCAGAGACGCTGCCAAAGTTGCCCCAGTTGCGAAAATTGCTGCCTGTCTCAGGCCCCAGACTTTCAGCTGCCACAACTACGTATTCTCCTACCAGGGCCCCATAAGGGGACTGATGCATGAGTCAGGCTTTAGGGGAGCCCCAAAACACTCAGACAGCACCGAGTTCAGTGCTAAGAGAGTGAAGAGTCCAAGTCAGTGACAGAGACAGAATGTCATTTGCATTTCTTAAATGATTAAAACACCTGTTCAGGAAAGTGAAAACGTGGGCTCTCTGTCCTGCATAATCTGCTGCACTCAACCATCTTCAGGGAGTGAGGTATCAACCCCTCTGTGCTGGAAAACCCAGCACACCGGTTTGAGCTGTGCCATTGCTCAGAAGACAGCCAGCATTTCCCTGCCAGACAAAAAGACTTATTCCTTAGGGCAGTGATGTGGAAGGAGAAGTGTCCTGGATTTAACTTCTTTCTCCTAACATTGGAGAGAATACATAAATAACTGCCATTGCATTTTTAAAATTAAGGTGCATATGCAGTCTCCAGTGATGGATAAAAAAAAAAAAACAGAGCAGAAAAACTCATCACTATAAATGGCTAGAGGTACAAGGAATAGCTCCATTGAGTAGGACAGCACTGCAATTTACAAGTTTTTGCCAATTAGAGATAAATCAAATGAGAAACAGCTCTCCAGAATTTTGACACTTGAAATAGAAGCTTTGCAAACTGGATGTGGACAAAAAAAATAATGGGTCAGGGATTTTTTTTTGCTGTACCCAACCTGTGTTGACATGTTTTAACTGAAAATGCACTCGCATTTAACAGCCTTACAATTTGGGGCCGTGACCTATTATTTTGCAGGATATTTGGAAGTCCTACACATGTGAGCAGAACAACTGTATTTGCTACACTGTTGGTTTCTCATAGCAGGTCTGAGGCACCAGGTTTACTGCTTTTGGAGCTATTTTCATTGGCAGGTCTCAGCACATGAAAGGCACAAGCATTTTCCATAAAGTATTAAAAATGTCTGTGTGCTGTCCACACTACTTCTGTAACACGTGAGAAAAATACACACATGAAGGCAAATGCAAAAGTATCAAAGCAGGAAAACAAAATTAAAAGACAAGCAAAATTAAGACCTTCACATAACAGTGGTGTGCCTGGAAAAAAAATGGACTATCTTGACAACTAGGAAAAGGAGCAAGACCTAATTTTCAGAGAAGTGTGTTGTTTGGAGGCTACTTTAAAGCAATAGCAAGCCATTATTATCAAAGAAAAAAAATCCAGCAGTGACAACACTTTCCTATTTTCAGTTTTTGTTTTACAGAGAAATCTTATAGCCACTCTGTAAAATTCATTCTCTGGGTTAGCAGAAAATCTTATGAACATCCAAGTACTCAAACATTTCTCCCACAGCCTCAAACAAAAATCAAGGGGTCTAAGATCTGAAAATTACAACAGCAGGTCAAATCTTTTAATACCCTACGTATAACTGAGAAAACAGCACAAAGGGAGAATATGTTACATTATTCATATCTAACTGTATTTTTTTACATAAGGATCAAAGGGTGTTTTTTTCTCAAGTCTATTCCTAAAAGGATCACAGTTGTGTTATACAAGCTACAAAGATATGTTGCTACTATAGTACAATCCACTGATAAAAACAAAAGGTGACAAACCTATCTAAACCCATCACCAAACAGTCTCCTCTTTTTTAGAAAGATTCTGGTAAAATATTACCACAGATCTCAATTGCAAGGCCCTTGGTATTTAGTCACAGTATTAAGACCATATTCAGAGCTCCCCATAAAACCTAAAATGTTTGATTTCTTTAAAAAAGCCTCACCAAAAAAGAATCTCCCACAAACAACATGGAGAAAGGCAATCACCTGAAATTCCCTATATTTAACTGTGTATATCATTTTGTCAGGCCTAGTTGCACTAAGAGCCAAATTCAGTAACAGCTTATCATCTACAAACCTCTGCCAGTTCTCTGGCAGTAACTGGAACATGGTATTTTGTACATGCAAGAAAGTTTCTGCCTGATGAGCTACAACATAATCTGTAACTGCACTCTAAATATTGTCCAAAGGCCTATAGTATTTATTTTCAAAATAATTTATTTACCAAATTGTTTTATCCAACTGCAAACAGTTTACAAACTCAAGACTAACAAAAACATGGAAAAAGATCTGGAGCACAGGCACCCTTCACAGAGAGAGGAGCAGGAAGAGATGAAAAATAGTTTTAGAAGTGCTTCTATTCAGGAAAAAAAATGTGATTGATCTGTCCTCACTTTAGCTTTTATTTTACAATTCTGGAAGCTAAAGTACATTAGCAGGGGAGCAAGACATTCTTAGGCAGATGGTGTGGCTCTTGGGGATGGTCCTATGCAGGGCCAGGAGTTGATGATCCTTGTTGGTCCCTTCCTGCTCAGCATAATCTGTGATTCTGACACTTGTGTGAGAAAAGCAAGAGGAAGGTAACAGGCAGGATAAATATATAAAGCTTACAGATTCATGAAACTTTCTATGAGGAGCAAATGTACATACATGGAGGAACCTAATGCATGCCTATTTCTCTAACTTCCCTGCTAAAAATTACAGACTGGAGAACATCATCAGCACAGAGACTGGCAGAGCTCAAAACACAGCCTTCAGGAAATTACTCCAGTCATTTACAAATGCATAGTAAATGGGTAACTTCCCTAAGCATTTTTTTAAATGCAAAAAATACTTTTCTTGATTCTGACAGGCTAGGTTTAAAAATATTGCCAAACTTCAAACTCAGTACATACATAAAACATTTCATTGATAAAGAACACACAGATAATTATGCAAACCCCTGGTTCTTTATGCCAGCTTCATAGGATACCTCATAAAAGGGCTTTTTTTTCTTAATTAAATCAGCGAGCATGCACTCAAGCATCCTTACCATAGTAAATCAATTTGTGTGTGCATTGAATGAAAGCAAATTCAATATATAAACACACCACAGAACTGATTTCACGTAAGGCGTTATTATAAGCAGTATGAAAAGCGCTTTTAGAAGCGCTGTAAGAAACACTTTGACACTGTTCCTTTAAAAATGGATATAAAGGGAGGTTGACACCTTCTTCCAATCCATACATAGATCTGAGCACTGCTGTAGCAAAGAGCACAGAACTGATTTTCACTGCACCGGTAAGATGTACCAGGAAGATTAAATTGATCCTTGCTCATTGTACCATACAAAAATCCACAGAAAAGCAGAAGAACATGGAAAAACCAAGGGAATCTGTAGAGGAAAAGGTCACAGATACATGTAGTTTGAGGAAGAAACAGAAGCCTTCTCCCCAAATACCTACACGCACTCTTCCACAACCCCATTCTATTGTTATGAAAAGCTCCTTATGATTTTAAGAGACAGGAATATGCCAAAGGCAGTATATGTTGAGAAGATATGAACAGCCAGTATAGCCACAGAGTGCAGCTTCCATATTCTGCTAGAACAGAAACCTACAAAGACAATATGATATTCCTACTGATACTCCTACCAGCAACTTTGACATCTCCTGCTTTGGATTATAATAAAACAGAAGTTGGTCCTGTTGAACAGAACCAGCGAATTTAGAAACCAGAGGAACACACAAAATGCAATATTGATGTTTTCAGGCCTTCCACTCTGTCACCCAGCTGCAGCCAGGTGCCCCTTCCAACCCAGCTGCCACCACAGACCCAGTGCCAGCTCTCCACCCTCTCAGGGACAGCTGTCCACAGGCAGCTCCAGATGTCCAACTGCACAGAACCAAACACTCGCAAATTTCACATCCCATAACAACAACAACAACCAGCAAAACGGACTAGGGTTTTCAAACCTTTACACCTATGCTCATCAGCAGAGAAATCCTTTCCAGCCTTGCACTGCTCCAAGAGGGTCTAAAACAGTGTGAAGGGCTGAAGTTGAGAATCTGCAGTTCACCACAGCACAGGTGGCACCACTTGATCTTTCTTCCTTCTTGCTCTCCTCTAGGCATGGCCCCTCAGCAAAGCTCAGTTTTCACTGCCAGGTGAGCACGGTCTCACCCCAGCTCCCCATGGAAAGCAGTGTGGGGGGCAGGGAGCAAAGGGCAGGAATGAGGTAGGAGCTACTAGAACCACAACCAGCTCCAGCAGCATCAACAGAAGGTGTCAAACTATGGCCTGAAAATCCCAGTGCACCCTCAGACTGAGAGGTGCCGATGGGATGCTGGTCTTCCTTAACACAGGCCACGGACAGTTTTGGGGATCTACTGAAGGCACACTTGAGAATTACAAAATCATAGAATAAGCAGAGTTGAAGGAACCCATCAGGACCACCGAGTCCAACTCCTGGCCCTGCACGGGGTCACACCATGTGCCTGAGAGCATTGTCCATAGGCTTCAACTCCGTCGGGCTGGTGCTGTGAGCCCTTTCCTAGGGAGCCTGTTCCAGTGCCCAACCACCCTCTGGGTGAAGAACCTTTTTCTAGTATCCAACCCAAACTTCTCCCGACACTGCTTCAGGTCATTCCCTCATGTCCTGTCACTGGCCATGAGAGTGAAGAGATCAGTGCCTGCCCCTCCACTTCTCTCTTTAGAGAGCTGTGGGTGCGAATATACATGCATATTTTTTTGTTATTATCATATTTTCCAGGAAGAGTGCTGCAAGCCTCTTTGCACGACCCACCACAGCACTGCTCGCACTCCTCCTGTCAGGGGCGGGGGCAGCGCTCCGCACGCCCGAGGGATCCGCGCACCCCGCCCGGGGCACAGCGCGGCCTGAGGGAGCACCGAGAGACGCCGCGCTGCTCCCGCGCTGCGCCGCCGCCCGCCCCGCCATGCC
>VZTX01004044.1:0-99940 GCA_013400915.1 Pardalotus punctatus | reverse complement strand
GGCAGCGCTGGCGGGAAGCGGGGCGCGGTGGCCCCGGCGGGACAGGAGGGGCCGGTGTCCTGCAGTGTTCCTGCGGGCGGGGTTCAGCTCCTGCTGCCGAGGGACACTCGGGAGAGAGCGTGGGTTTGGTGTTAGATGATGGGGGATGACTTCTCCAGACTTTCCCAGTGTTTTGTCCTTCAGCGTTTGGACGTGCACGGTTGCGCCTCCCCTTTCGCTCACAGTTCGACTTGAGTTAAACTTTGGGCCGCCGGCAATGTGCAGGTTAAAACGCGGGTACCGGTCGTTAACAGCCTAAGTTTTACTTCTTTTCTTCTCATTTGGTTAAGTGAATCAACCGCATTTCTTTGAAAGAGGAAGTTTCGCCTGCAGTTTATGCTATTTGTATTTCACACACACACACTGTAAATAATTGGCAGTTTGGGATTTCCAGAAATTTCAGGTTAGCTATCAAGAAATGAAGGTTAGGATGTGCTGCGCTGGACTGCGAAATCTTCTCCAAGGGCTGACCTTCAGTGCCAAGTACTACTCTAAGCATAACCCTCCTCAAACAATGTGTCTGTACAGTAAAATCAAACCAAAAAAGTGCCACATCCTGGACCGTTCAGAAAGTACATGTACACACAGGACTGCACCACCTGGAAGCATCCTGCCATGCAGATTCTTTTCCTGCAAGGTATGCTGTTTAAGTACAGACTTAATATCAACAACCACCAGTCATACTTTTCACATGTTGAAGAAATATGTTTTTCCCAGAAAATTTGAAGCAGAGGGATAAATTCTATTTATGTTCAAAGACATACAATTGTTCAACTTTCCTATGCTGTTTTGTCATAAAGCTGCATTTTGGTTGATTTGCCTGCTGTAGTAATTCTGAAAAAAGATGGTGTCTTCAAGAAAGAATTAGGTAGAGTGTCAGAAGACGGCAGGGAGAGATCAGCTAGTGTAGAGGCAGTGTCCAAACTAATGATGCCAGACTGTGAGCTGGCACAAAAAACTTGACTTTTTCATGCTGACCAGTAAGTCATGGTTTCCATCGTATTAAAATATAATATTGACATTTCATAATCATGTTCACGTGTTACAAACTATACTTTAAAAGGTATTTGCATTGATTTCTGTAAATAAATACTGTGTAATTGTGTGGCAGTATATCGTGCACAAAGTCAGAAAGCAGTCTGAAATAATTTCAGCTCTTCTGTCTCAGTGCTTCTAATACAGATGTTGCCAAAGGTATTATAAAAGTTTACTGCAGTATAACAACCTGGAAACTGACTTACATGTGTAAGTACTGTATAAAAAGCTTTTTGTTTTGGTTTATTTGATCCTAAGCATGTTTACAGATGAAAGTGTGGTTGTCCTAAGATTCTTTGAGATTGATAGTGGTTCACTGTCAGAGGTGACACAAAGTTCATCTTGTTGTAACTGTTTTATTTGTCACCCTAAAGAGTTCCTAAGTCTGTGTGTCAAATGTAAGCAAGTGTTTCAAGGAGAACATAGGAGGTCTGTATGGACGAGAATGTGTGGTTCAGTTTATTCACTGGCGCTTCACTAACACAGTTACAAATGCTGCTCTGTGACACTGGTCCCAGGATACAAACACGTGGTTTTCACCTGAAAGGAAGCTATGCCTGGTTGCTTTGGAGCAAACGTTTGCAAAGCAATCATCACTGAGATCCTTTGCTATCCTGAAAATCTTTCTAGATTATTGGCTTTTCCCCAGGCGGGGAGGTGTACAGTAACTCTTAATGTATCCCTACACTGTGACCACCAGCTGTATATAATATATCCAGATGAATGCAATGGGAACTGCTGAAAACAAAAGGAAGGCAATCATCAAAAAATTCATGAAGTATGAAACTTGTCAAAATAAGTTGTGGATGCTAAAATTTTACATGGGTATAAGGGGAGAAAAATATGAGATAGATATATATATATTACATATATGAGAGAGAGTTTTTAAATATCCAAAAACCATGTTCAGGTCAGAAATTCCTGAGCTAAAATTGTTGAAGGCTGAGGGAATGGGGAAAATAATCTGGCTTGTCCCATTCTTACGTCTTCCTAAGTATCCATTTAAGGCCGGTGTGAGGTTTTTATTTGGTTGCATCTAGCTTGAGGGATGGTATTCTCTTACAACACTTTTTTCCAATGACTGGGGTGAGGGGGTACAACTTTGGCATCCAGCAGTTTCTTTCTCCTGACCAATCATTCAGTTGCTCCAGAGCTTCTCTAAGAGCTTTCACAATTTCTTTGCCTTGTCCTGGGTGAGAGGGAGCATTGGTCTGAACCAGTGACAGACACTCTCAGCTCTCATCAGTGATGTGTTTTATGTTCACAGGGAGTTTGGTAACTGGAGCAGATGGTTTCCCTTCAGAGTCTCTTCAGACATTCACATTTTGGTTCTCATGCATTTCTGAAAACAAACTAGGAACAACCCAACAGTTTTTGATGGAAAATGAGGATGGAATATAGAGCATAGGCTGCTTTTTAAGCTTAGGCACATTCACATTGTACAGTGAATGTTATAAAAAGCTGCTTTGTGCAATGTGTGCAGTGTTATGTAGTGTAATATATGTTGTGAAGCTTATTACTTATTACTGAGATTTCACAGCATGCAAGAGGAAGTGACATTGTTCTAGCAGTTTTAACATGTTTTTAACATTTTTACAATAGAGACAGCTTGGTTGACAGTGAGGTAGCATTAGTCTCACATTTCATGGAAAACCAGATCCTTAAACTTATTGCTGATAAAATTGTTGCAGAACCCATATCAGTTCACTGCTTCACTTCATTCTGTGCTTCATGAACATTTATATTAACACTTCCGAGGAGGTGGAGCAAGAACCTGAACAAGCTGCTAGGACTCCTAGGTACAGGGACAGAGGTGTGGGCAGTGCTGTCTAGGAAAGGAAATGTGAAATTACCCTCTAAAGACAGGAAATTATGAAAGAAATGTGTGAAGAAGGAAAAATAATAGAATTCCGTAAAAACTAAAACCTAATTCTAGAACAGGAACAAACATACTAATTTAAAATCAATTAAGAGCATCCATTGATAGTACCTTAAATTTTGAAGAGAAGACCTCAATAAATGTGTCAAGTAAAGCATGTTTGACAGTGCCTCCCCAAAAGATCAGAAATACTTAAAACATACTCCAACTGCAGTTTTTCTCTCTAATGGCATGTACTGTTGTAACAATGCAAAGGTGGTTTTGGGCCTGTGGCTCAGCAGATACTGCCTCAGTGCATCCAGATCGGTGTACAGTGTGCTGGCTTGTAGCCATTGTTGTCTTTCCTTACGTAGCAGGAAGGAACAAAGGTCCCTTCCAAAAGGAAGCAAAATACCTCCCTGGTAACTTCAGACCTTTTGCACAAGAACCTTCTGAAATCAGAGCAGGAAAACTGGAATGACATTTCACCAACATACAAAGATATGACAAAGAGAATCAGAGGAAAACTGGAAAAATTGCACATGTATACACTCAATTCAGGGAGCCCAAGGGTAAGTGGCAAACAATGCAAACATTTCCCATCATTAACTACAAATAAAAGACAGTGAAATCATTCCTGCTATAAAATGCTGTTTTACTGATTTTTTTATGGTAGAAGTTTTGAATATTTTAATAATTGTGGATAGCAACAACTTGTGTTTAGAACAGCTTATGCCTGTTATGATAGTGAATGAACCTTAATTTCTCCATAGGCAAAACCAAATAAAGATAAAATAATCATCTGACTTTTGGATAAAAAATACAAAACATTTTAAGTTGCAAGAGCAGTTGCAAGTAATCTGAGCTTTCTGTGAAATTTAGAGCAGGTAGAGGTAGCTTAAGTACCCTAACTGTGAAAAAGCCTTTCTGATGTGTGCATTTCCTTCCTCAATATCATATATATGTTCTGTGATTTGTTATATTTGTTGCAATTTGTTACATGTTACAAATCTGCTGTACAGAAAAAACACTGAATATAGGGACTCAAAGGAAATAGTCTAACTATGTTTGTATTGAACAGATGAGGTATGGCGAGAATGTGTACTTTGAAGAGGATGGCTGCATATTTCTTTCAAAAGCAGATGATGGTAAGGGATTTCTCTTCCTAATATGGTAGGATTCTTAAAAAAGGTATAGATGTATCACTTAGTGTTCTTTTCTTACATTAACGCTTTACTTGTCTTTTTCTTAACTAAAAATACTTTTATAAATTCTGTAATAGAGTAAAATTCTGGAATCCTGAATCTGAAAAGGTGAGGTAAAGAGAGTTAGAGATAGTATATATTGATACTAAGCCAAGTTGCTGGAGACAAGAAAGAGGAGACACTTCTTTTCAGAGCCCTGACTTAATATTTTGAAAAAAGGAGAAGAACATACATGCTTTTTTAATTCTCGAGGTGGTGGGAAAAAAATTACTACTTTTATTTATTAAAAACAACCATTCTTTAGCTATTTGAGTTTTGAACTTCAATACACTTACTAGAAGCCAAGATCTACACTTTTAAAATAGTTTAGTAATAATTACAGGACTTTTTTTTCCCTTGGAATTATAATTTTTTGTTTATTTTTACAAAGTGCATTTGCAGATATCGTGCAAGACAGGTATTTGGTGTTGATAAATTCCAGTCGAATGTTTTTGAATATTAGAGGCAGATTTCTTAAATATAGAAATAATGATCACCGTTCATTTTGACAGTGTCTTAATTACAGAATTTTTTGCTATCTCTTTTTTCTATGTAGTAGGTGAAGAAAATGCTGACGTTTTATTCAGTACTGAGGATCTTGGCTTTTCTGATGCCTTTATTCAACGGATCAGAATTTCACCAGATCAGAGATACATGGCCATTAGCTTAAAAAGTGAAAATTCTGAAGAGGCAACCTGCATTATTGTGAAACTTGGTAATTTTCCTGTTGTGGAAAGAGTAATTCCAAGTGTATTTAGCTTTGGTAAGTTGTTTATAAATATCCTGTGGATCATAAAGATTTCAACACAACTTTCTTATTTCCTTACAAATAATATTAATTTCTTTTTAAAAAGAAGGTGACGTTTAATTCTTATAGATGTTGAATTATTTATTTATGATTTCTTTAACACTGGACAATTACAGGTTTTCTGTTGTGGATGAAAGGCACTGCTTTCTGGATACAAGTTTTTCTTCATTGTAAAAGTGAGCTTTTCTGCGTGTTAGAAGAGTCGTGCATATAATAATTTTTTCTACTGAGTCCAATATGCTGTGTTAAAAATGGAATTACATGACTGCCATATAAAGATCTTTTTGAGGAATGTTCTAGTTGATAAACCCTTACAGCTACAGCTGAAGTCACTGGTAGCTGTAGACAGTTAGCTTTGCTTCAAAGGTGTGAAAGTACTACCTACTAGTGAGTATGGGCTGGAATTTCAGCTGGAATCTGGGATATGGGTCACACTTCAGAGCCCAATGAAGTCAGCCAGGCCTTGAATCAATTCTTTCAGAATAGATTACAGAGCTTTACGCTGCTGCTAAAAGAAGCAGAAGTAAATTGAAGTGAATGGCAAAGAATTCTTTTTTTATAGTCTATTAAAGGGTATAGCAAAAAGAGTATAATAATATGCATACAGTGTTCAACATCTCGTACTTTGGATTATATTGTTAGATGTCATCAGGTATACATAGTGCAGTAAGCAATTTCCCTGGGCAGAGCAAAAACATAAAACTCTAGGTAAAACTTCCTTGTTAAAAATGAGGAGCAGCAAGAATTTATTGTTGTGTTTCCACACTGAAGATTAGAATGCCTGTTGAAAACTAAATGTGCAAATTTGCCAATGACATTTTACACTGTGCGTGGTTTGAATATCTATCTAGGTTGATCCAGAAGAATCAGTACAGTTAAGAAACCAATGTCCTTTTGCCTAAATAGGTGTGGCAGATAATAAGAGTACAAAAGATGACATTCAGAGTGGTAAATTCTGTAAATTTAGTGAGGTGTGAGTGAGGTACAGAGGTATCATGAAGCACAGACGTCCCTCAATCATGAGCAAGAGAATTAGGTCATATAAACATTTGCAAAGTTTATATGCTTGCATTGAGTGATAAGCAGTAGCAGGGAGACAAACAGAAGTTCCTGAAAATTTACACCTTGATTTTTTTATAGGCTAGGCTATAGAAGAACTTGGATTTCCCCTCTAAAGGCTTGTCTTCGTAGCAAACCCTCAGCTACCTGTGCACTTTGGGACCATACTGCTGTTCAGAAAGCAAAGTGTTTGTGTTACTTTGGTGCAGTTCTTCCTTGGGTTTTGTACTGAAAATCTGTATTTATGCATAAGACAGCATACAATAGCTTTTAAAAGCATATGTGTTAAACATCATTCTGGTGGCTGTAGGAGCAGCAGAGATGGCAGTAATGTGGCTGGATCAGTGAGAATAACAGGGTTCCTGTATTTGTACCTTTCTGTGTTGATGAACACATACACAAGCATAGAAAACTGGAGAATTTTTATCTCAGCAGTACCCGTGGGGCACATGCATCATCTCTTTTCTCTGAATGGCTTGTGTGCAGTCACATGCAGCAGTGCAGATATTATCTTGCTGACTCCATGTAAACCTCTGTTTCTCTGCTCTGTTTTAAACAGCCACGTGTCCTATTTTCCTGTTACCTCCAGAACCCCCACAGGGTCAAGGGCTTCCGGGTACTGGGCCCTGCAACGTTGTCCTCTGTTTTTGTTTTTGGTTTTTTTTGGTTTTTTTGTTTTTTTTAATACATTATGGATTCTTGTTCTGTTGTATTCAGAGAAAGGATGGAAAAACCTTTTGGCACTTACCTGAGTCCCCACAGGATGCAGAAGTGTTGTACTCAGTTCCATGTCAGCTGCAACCCACCTTTTTCAGCACTGGGTCCAGTGTCCATGGAACTCCCATTTTCTCTCAGTAATAATCATACACTGGTCTGAATTTGATATGCATTTGTCTTTTTTTTTTCCAGAATGGGCTGCAAATGATGTTCTGTATTACACAACTCAGAAGAACCTTAAATGCCAGAATGTGTTCATGACCACTTTCACTTGTCAGAAACATACTAAGTTAGTTTATACAGAACAAGATGCAAGGTAATACTTACCTAAAATATAACAAGTCCTTTACATATTTTAGAGTATTTTATATGTAAAATGTAACTGGTTCGGAAAACAAAGTGTTCCATATCTTACTTCAAATGGTAATATGCATTTTTAAGTTGTGTTCTGCTGTCAGTAATGCCTTATACAGTCTGAGAGTGTGCTCTGTTCTTCTTTTGATATGTGATCAGCAGGGATTTAACTTTCCCCTCTTACCTCATGAGTTCAGCTGAGTTTATAAATGTCAAGGTCACTCTCAGGTCAGGGTGTCCTTTAATGAATGTGTGACAGCTTCATACAGGGTAAATCAGACTGTGGATTTCATTTTGTTTTCTCTGCTATTGATGTCTGATACATCTTTTTAAAAAAATACGTAAGTTCAGGCTAATCCTTGCTCTGGGTAATGGATGAGCAAAATCATTACAACATTCCAAGAGACAGAACTATTGTTGACTGAATACCCTCTCAATAACCTTTCTTTAAGCAGTGGTTTAGGAAGACAAGAAGTCTCTTTGCTAAATTGAGTGCAGAACTAGTTTTCCAGCACTGCAGCATGTGGTATATTTACACGGCATTCCATAAATATTTGTGATTATTCTTCATTCAAGTTACATATTAAGTAAAGAAATTTTAATGATACTTTCATCAAGAAAAAAAAAAACGAAACAACAACCCAGGAAAAAAATCTGCAGTGGAGGTGGAATAAATAAGATCCTTTTTTTCCAGCTGCATTTGATGCATAGTTTTGGAACGTCAAGTTGCACTGACCTGGCACTTCCCCACAGGGAAACTGTTGGCATAATTCTGAAGGTCACAGTCATTACAGTAAATCGATGAGAAACTTACTCTAAAGGTTCATGTGTGCTATTGCAGCTCATAGCTGAGCTCCTTCGTCGGAGATGGCGAGACATTGCTTTGTATTGCCACTAAGCAGTCCTGTTCTGCATCTCACCAGCTGTTTTAGTTGCAATCAAATATTTTTTAGAAGCTGAAGATTACTTGACTTCCTTGGAAAAAAAAAAAAAGCTACAAAGATAAAACAATATTTTAATATCAAAGCCGCAGTCCTTGGGGAGAAGTGTAACAGGCATTTCAGCTCAACCCTCTTAGAGGCAAGATCAGCAGAGCTGAACTCTTGGAATGTCTACTGAATGCAGTGCCACATTCTTGTCAAATTCATGGGTATTAGAAAGGCAGGAGGTTGATTTTTCTTGCAGACTTTAGGTCCCCTTCTGTGCCTGCCCTCCTAAAAATGTCAAGGGGGTGCAATTAGAAGAAACAATAGTACTAAAAAAATTTGAGTTCTTCCACCTGCAAATAATTAAAGGCACTGAAAATGCTATGTAAAGCATCCTTTTCTTCACCAGTAAAATATTCTGAATTCTTGAGAGATCATTATGGCGGTCATGCATCTCATCTGTATGATGTAGATTATGGTACTCAACCCTGCATTTTCTTGATGGAATCCGGATCTTTGTGTTGGACAGTTTTGCTTTTAGAGACATCATCTTAAGGGGTTCAAAACAGCAAAGAGACTGTTCTGATCCAAGATGTGACATTCCAGTTAATTAGGATGACTCACAGAAATTTGAATCTGAATTTCAGCCTGAGCTTCTCTATTAGCATCCAGCCACTGGTTATCATTCTTCTTGCTGTTTCTAGATTTTAGAGGCATTTAAAACCAGTAGATAGTTCTTAATTTCTTAGTTCTAAAACCACTTCCTAGTTTCCAGCTTTATCACTGCAACACTTGTCCATCTTGCCTCATATAGGTCTCTGTGCTTGCTTTTTTTTTTTTAAATAGTACTTTTTGTCTTACTTGCTTCAAAGTTAGGTCAGTAGCACACAGACATCTTATCAATTTATTTTTATAACAGCTCTTACTTTTGTTATCGCTGTTCCCACATGATGTCATTTATTAATTTAATTATCCATTACTACCTTTTTTTTCCAATAGGATTACAAGCTCAATAAAAAGTTCTACATTTTGCCTGAATTTTAGAGCCTGTATGCACCAGTGAGCTTCAGTACGTCAGCCTAGCTCAGTGATGCAAAAACCTGAATTCAGTTGGGCAAAACTGAACTGCTTTCCTTGCAGATGTCAGGTTTCACACACTAGATCATGGGTTTTTAAATCCCAGGGTAAATGCTGCAGAAGTGGGTCTGGGAGCCAAGTAGCCTGATGTTTCTTCAGTCTACTTACAGGAATGCTGTTTCTTACCTTGCAGATGGAAGCCATGATTCTGAAACAACTGATGTGTTTTTAAAATACTAATAAAATGTAAGCTTCTTTTTTATTTTTCTTTTTTTTTTAATTATTCCCTACAGATTCTTTGTAGACATTTATTGCACAAAAGACAGGCATTTTCTCACTATCAACAGCAACAGCAAGACAACCTCAGAAGTTTGGCTGGTTGACTGCAGACATCCCTTTGAGTCACCTGCTCTTGTACAAGCACGGACCACAGGGGTCATTTACCACATCGAGCACAGAAAGGACCAGTTATACATTCTCACTACATATGGAGAACCTGCAGAATATAAGGCAATTCTGACTGATAATTACATTCATAGGATTAATTTAGATACCTATTGCAGGTCGTATAGAAATAGTAAGGTTGGCTTTTAATTCTGTTCTTCACAGCTTGCTGAAATAATTTAAGAGAGGGAGTTGCATGGATTGGGAGACTGATGGTGCTGCATGGAGTCTCTCCTGTGGCATGCCAGTTTGATCCTAACTCCTTTGACAGCATCAAGAAATGACTATGCTTGAACAGGCATTTTCCCTATATCAAAATTTAAGTTGGTGATCTCTGT
This sequence comes from Pardalotus punctatus, assembly GCA_013400915.1. Classification (NCBI taxonomy): domain Eukaryota; kingdom Metazoa; phylum Chordata; class Aves; order Passeriformes; family Pardalotidae; genus Pardalotus; species Pardalotus punctatus. Next base: position 90,041 of record VZTX01004044.1, on the reverse strand, counting down.
CTGTGTAATCAAACCCACCTACAATTCTGCTGGCCATGCTGAAAGCACTTACTGCATTGCAATCTTCTATGGATTCATCTTTCAGATGTGGTCTTCTCCAACTGTTACTAAATTGTTCTTCCATTTTGCCTAAGGGAGTTTAAAAATCACCAGTTTTAGACAAGTAAACACCCCAAATACAAATAAGTATTTTTTTTCAAGCAAAATGTTGCATGAAATCACCTATAAGTCTGTAGCTCTCATTTGTAACTCTTACCACATTTTAGTAATACAAGGTTGTTTGTTTTTTCTTCTAGTTGATGAAGGCACCAGTAGCTTCCAGTGGCAAGGAGAACTGGCAGTTAGTTTATGCACTGGAAAAGAAAACCAAGCTAGTAGACTTTGAGATGTTCAGTGATGACTGTATTATGTTCCTGAAGAAGGCTGGTCATCTTTACTTAAATGTGATTTCTTTTGTTTCATACTCAGTTCAGTCAATAAAGGTATGTTTTAGCTTGGCTTAAGCAGCATAATATTTTTCCAGAATTATTTCATTTTTTAAACATAACATTATAATGAAAGCAAAGATAAATTCCAAAAGTAAAAGTGGTTTGGAAACTATTAATACTGCCAAGTCCATCATTATGACTAATTGTATTACCTGTGGCTGTTCTTCAGGATTTCGTGTGGTGGCTTATTGCAGCATTTAGAAATTTAAAGAGCAGCTATCCTGTGAGTCAGTTCTTTCTTCAACTTTTTACAGTCAAGCTCTTCACAATACAGCTGATTTTCAATGTAAAATAGAACCTGGTTCCCTAAATACTCTACTTAGTTTTACTGGGCCTATTTTTGGTTATACTCATTGGTGTAAGCAAGGCCCTTCCCACAGAAAAAACATTAATGTTCAGAAAACAAGTATGGATACTGTCCCATGAGAAGAGTTAATACCGTAAATGAGAAGAGTTGATATTGCAGTACAATTGGTGCAAAGTTTTTTTTTCTCTTCTCTAGTTGTTAAATACTTGTGGATTAAAAACAAAGTGACTTAATCCAAATCCATGATTTCTGAAGACGATTCAGATGAAATATTTAATTTATTTGTTTTTCCTGAAAAATACAGTCTGAACAACTCGCAAGTTTATTGCAACAAGCTGCCAGTGCTGCACTCTCTAAAATGGCTACAGAAAAAGGTTTTCAACAAAGTACACTGTATGGTCTCCAAAATCTTCATTTTTTCAAATGGTTGTAGTTTATTTATTCAGAAAGGGCCTGCAGTTACTCAGGAGAACTTGGACTTTTGCTGCCTTTTCAGAAGCCTCTAGCAACCTAACCCAAGTAAGTAATGGTCTGGCAGAGGGTTTGGCTATGTCCCTGCTGCTCTCAAAGAATGAATCTTGATTTCTTTCATTCTTAACAGAGTTAAAGACGTTAAATATAATAACAGTAAGTGTCTGAGGGTGAATGTGCCAAGAAAAGGTTTTGTTCTTCACAATGGCTGGCACTAGGAACAAAGTTAAGAGGCAGGGGTTTTCAGTGGCTTAGCATTACTGAGCTAACTCACAGTAAAAGCATAATAGCTGACATGGACTTGGCTGTGTAACGTGTTGAAGTAGAACTGGAAATGCAAGGAAAAATAGGATCTAAAAAATAAAACTAATGCAGAATAATTTCAAATGTTTTATTTAAAAAAATCTGCACTAATGCCCATTTTAAACTGAATTTTAATTTCTTTTTCTTTTTTATTTCTTTGTCCAACTTCATCCAATGCCCTCAGGGGAAAAGTTCATCACTCTCACTTTTTGACTGTTTTATTACTGGATTTAAAAGAAATACAGATTGTGCTACATACAAACTGAAGATAATTAGTTAATATCCAAAGTCTTTTAGTCTGAAGGACACATTAAGCAAAATTTACAGAAGCAGTGTAGGGGTCTCACTTGAAATGCCATGTTTTCTCAGCTACCTACGTGGGCCTGTGAATTTGAATTGGAATCTCATCCTGAACATACCAGCAGCACTTGCTATTTTCAGCTCTCCTCCCCAGTACACCCCCCTAAGCGCTTTGCATATTCATTTAAAGAAAATAATCTCATTGAACAAGCTGTGCAAGAGGTACCAATTATTACGAATTGTCACACTACACGTTTACTAGCTAAAAGCAAGGTAAGATTTTTCAGTCTTTTTCCCATTCCTTTTATTCTTTTCTTCCTCCCCACCCATTTAAGGAAAGTGCATTTGGCAGGGAACAGAGATTAAAAAATGTAAAGAGCAGTTGGTGCTATAGTTACTAAACAGTGGGTGTTTTCTTCAGTGCTATAGAGAAGAACAAGAAAGAGTCGTGATTTTTTTTTTTCCATTAACCTGGGTAGTCCAGAGGAGATAACAGCACACGATGAGTCAAGAGTCTTAGTATAAGTGAGAATTGCTGGTTGATGCATGGTATTGTACTCCACATGATAAATTAAAAAGGTGCCAGCTGTTGAAAAGAACACCCCACAACCAGCTGCACAGTGCAGACCAAGAAAGGAAAGTTTTAACAGCCTGACTTTAAAAATTTGGAGATGTTAATAAAGAGTTTGTAGTGTGGTAAGTGGTAAACTCTATTGTTAATAACATATATTCTTGGTGTTAAAGGGGGAAGGAAGACTCTGGTGCTTTGGCAGTTTAAAAACTCCTCAGGTGTTGCACTTAAATGAATTTATACTCTGCATCTGTAAGCCCACACAGCAGAGGTTCAGTCTCATGCTTTATTTTCCAAGAGTGCTTTGTACATTCTAAGTGAAAAAAAATTACTGTAATCAAAAAAACACATTTTAAAATAAATAATTGAAGTTTTCATTGCCATGTGTCATTGAGATTTCTGCAATGTCCCTTATTGTAAAACTACTCCTTCTTTTCCAGGATGAAACTTTGGTGCCAATTACAGTTTTTCATAATAAGAATTCTAAAGAACTACACAGGAGACCACTTCTAGTTCATGTATATGGAGCTTATGGCATAGATTTGAACATGAGCTTTAAAGAAGAGAAGCTGATGTTAATTGAAGAGGGTTGGATATTAGCATATTGCCATGTTAGGTAAGTCAAATATAAAGTGGAAATAAGATTTTATTTTACAAGATATAGACATTTCTTCATGTACAACTGAAGATGTACCAAAATAATTTTTTTCATGTACCTATACCTAATTACTCCTCTCTTAGATTTTTTATTTAAGTAGTTTTTAAATTTACCTCAGGGGAAAAAACCACAAGAGCACACTACATTTTAGTTTTCTTAAATCTACATGATGGCTGTATGTAACTTTTAATCTTTTCAAGTCTCATTACTTCTTGTTTCATCTTTGCTCAAGAAAAATTTCAGTTACATGCTGAAATTGCAGTGACATGCTACCTCCCTCTCTTTCTGAGAGCATTGTGTGCTAATGATCAGTCTGTGTCCTCTGAAAGCCATTTACCTTCTACAGCAACAACTAAGCATTTAACCTGCAACTCTTGCTCTTTTGTTGCCTAAATCCTGTCTCCAGTTTAGCTACAAATCTACCAGTTTTATAAAACTGCAATGTACAATAGGCTTCAAATTTTTCTCAGTAGCTAAGGAAGATAACAAAAGAATCACTGTAGGGAGGGAAGGAAGGGGAGGAATGAGTAATTATTTGAAATACCAGTCCCAAAACAAATTCAGCAAATATATTCAATCTGCTATACTCAGTGGCAAGCATTGTGCTGTTCTTCCTCACACCCCACTAAGTATCTTAAGATGAAAGTCAATCCTACATGAAGATGAATTCTTCAACCAAAGATGGCAGGCTAATCAAATAATCAATCTTAAACTTGAAACCAGAAAAAGAAGCTCCAGGTGGCTTAGAACCAAAATTGTGATTGCATAGAAAGAAATACAAATCATTTTTATTATTTCATATTACAAAATGTAACATTTCAAGTAGCATTTGAAATTCACAAATTAGGGGGAAAAAAACCCAAACCTAACTTTCTAACAGTGTCAAAATTTAAGCTAAGCATAAGACAAATCCTGAGAGTCTGATGTGGAGCTCAGAAATACTATTTTACTGTTTTTAAAAAATAATACTGTTTGTAAGGAAGTATTGGAAATGTTTTACATATTTTCACAGTTTCCTTTATAAAAATATAATATTATCTGATTTTGTATTGCCTGCAATGGAAATATTTCCTAAAGTGTTGCTTTTCTTATGGGTTCCAGGACACAAGCACACGAGGGTGCAGAGTGCCCTTATACAGTTAGTATTTTCACCAATCATCACGCATGGATTTATTTTGACTTCATGTTGTCTCTTTTAGCCATAAAGACAGGTAAAGGCAAAAATAGAGAAGAGTTAATTGGGAAAGCAAACTATGATTTGCAACTCTGTGGCTGCTGCTGTTCTTTCATTATCTGAAGCTATGCCATGTAATGTTTTCTGAAGAGACTCCAACTTGAATTGCTTTAAATTTCAGGGGTGGAGGAGAGCAGGGCCTGAGCTGGCACAGAGATGGATGTCAGCATAATAAACTCAAAGGTCTCCATGACCTCAGGGCTTGCATCACGATGCTGCACGAACTGGGATTGTCTCAGCCCAAATACACAGCACTGGCAGCCGCCAGTGCCGGGGGAGTTCTTGCAGGAGCCCTGTGCAACACTGATCCAGAACTGATCAGAGCCATGGTTTTACAGGTGAGCTGCTGCAGACCTGTTGCCCACTCTAACATTAAACTGTATTATCTGTCTCGTTCTACCACTTTCAGAATTAAACATTCCAACTCAAAGCTCACTTTCCTCATTTGTTTGAGAACACCTTGACTCAGATATTCAAGGTCCTCTGTCCTATTTGCCAACCTTTTTTTTTTTTTACATGACTTCTTAGGCTCCTTTTGTAGATGTTCTAAATACAATGATGAAAACCCATCTCCCACTGACAATTGAGGAACAAGAAGAATGGGGAAATCCATTAGAAGATAAAAAATGTATGAAGTATATCAAAAGCTATTGCCCATACCAGAATATTAAGCCACAGGTAAAACAATGCTTTCTGTGCAGAATACTAAAGGCATAAAGTGGAGTGGTTTATAAGAAAACAAAAAGTAGATAACTGAAACTGAAAAAAAAAAGCCAATATAAATTATTTCAGTAATAATCTTAGCAATAGTTGGAGTCACAAGTGACTACTGAAATTAACCCAATGTCTTCTAAATTATATAGATTTCTAAACTTGCTTTTGTTTTAGGACTTTCAGTAATAGATGTATAGCAAATCTCAACATGCAAAATGCTTTTTTTTGTGGGGGAATTCTGTCATTCTACTGTGTTTTGCAGGCTTTGACACAGGCGGGAGGTATTTTCCACTGATTTAATACCTTTCCAGAGGTATTAAAACAAACAAACACTGAAAGGGAAGAGGAGCTATGGCTTTGACATTGTCATCTCAAGGGAAATCTTTCTTTATTTGCCAATGTGTTAGCTGTGTTGCACAGCTTCATTAAGTAAAATTCTTACCATTTAGAAAACAACTTTTTCTGTGCAGAAAAACTGCAAAAAGAAATTTCAACTATTGTTCTAAGGTGAACCATTCCAAGATTATTACTCCCTTTTTTCTTTTTTCACAATCATGAGCAAGCAGACAGGTATTAGACCTTTACCAGCGGGGGGAGGATGTTTGTATGACCTTTTGCAAGTAGATTATCCCCTACTATGAAGTAATTTTTCAGACCAAAATACTTCTTGCAATTACAGTGATAAAAGTCTTAAAAAACCCACTAAGTAATTATGCAATAGATGAGTTTTTAGATAAACCCTAACAAGTTGTATAGTAAGAGAAAAACATGTTACTCTATGAGAAGGACCAGTTGTCAGGTATTTAACTGTTTTTGGTTTTTAATCTCAGCATTATCCGTCAGTTTTTATCACGGCATATGAAAATGATGAACGGATACCACTAACAGGAATTTTACAGTATGTTCAGAAACTCAGGAAGGCTGCACTAGATCATGCCAGCACAAGTGAGAAAGGTAAGGATAAGAACATCACATATAAATGGAGTTAACTGAAGCAAAATCTTAATAGTCATGTAATTGAAACACCATAGAGATTGACTCCTCCTTAAATGAATTCAAACACTATCCCATATCATCAGCTCCACGGCAGGCTCAGGACACTCTCTGAGATGCAAAAGCACAAAGATTGGGAGCCTGTGAGTGGGGCTTCCTCTCTCCTAGGCCTCAACAAAAGGGCAGTTGTGGACAGTGCAGGGTGAGCCCACACTGACAGTGCAGCTGCTCACAGGGCCAGACTGCAGTTCTCAGCAACTCGCAGAGAAAAATCTTACATTTTACTGCTGCTGCTATACGAAAACCTACTTTCCTGACTTTGCTAAAGCTGCAGGTCCTTAGTCCAAGTTAGAGAGACAACAAGGCCAAGGCACAGGTGCATTATACCTGAAACTTAACCCTAGCTTTGGGACAGTTTCCAGCAAAAGGTATATTCAAGCCTGACTTTTCTAGTACCATCTAATCTGGGGAGGGGGTTTTACAATCATTACCAAAAGAGATCTTGAATAACCTTTTCTACATTTCATCATGCCCTCTCTCTGTGAGCAGCACAACTACAATGGTTGAGAAATTGCAGCAGGTGCTGCAGTTGCTATTGTGCTCTTTGCACAGAAAGAAAAGAGCACGTCTTTCCAAAATTACTCAGAGAGAGCAAACACACTAGATGTAGGTGAGTATTTTTTAAATATGTAGTTATTAGAAATACAAATAATTAATTCAAAATGCCCTTTATCATTCTCTTTTGTTTTAAGGAAGAATAGAAATTCTGTCACAACAGAAGGCAGAATTGTCTATCCTTAAACAACTCACATCCCCACTTAATTTTTGTCTTGTTCATTCAATATAAAGTGATCACCAGCTTTATTGTTCCAGGAAATTGGATTCCTAATATCATCTTAGATGTCCAGGCAAATGGCAGTCATTGTGATTCATCCTGGGAGCACTCACTGAATGAGGTATGTTACCCTTATTGCACAGGTCCATAATGTGTTGCAGGGATGTGCAATGTCCATCATGTGTTGCAGGGATACATCAGCCTCAGTAGTTGGGCAGTCAGTGAATGTGTGTTTAAAGGATAAAGTGCTAGAGTAAGTGCTGATTTTATATATATATTTATTTATTTATTTATTATATAAAATCTAAAACCCCAGCAATCTATATAATTATATATATTTATATATATATACTTGTACAGATATAAAAGAGACAGTGACAGAGCCAGATTATTGAAATAGCCTCAAAATAGTGTTCAATTCCCACTGTAATGTGCTAAGAGCTTTGAATGAAAGGTTCCAAGTTGTGCAAAACATCGTTCCAGCAGGAAAAGTCTTGCTCTGTAGAGTATTAAGTGCTTAAAACTGTCATACTATTTACTCCCATCTTCCTCATGTGTAAAACATACATGATGGGTTGGATCTTTACATTTTGAAATGCATGATCTGTGCTATCAAAGCTATTACAATTAGCTTTCAAGATTTTGCACTTTATACAAGCGTGCATGTTAAAAGCAACATACTGCCAAGACCTGACATATTTTTATTGATGTCTCAGACTATCATAGTTGGATACAAATTTTATTACTGTTAATTTTAACAAATCCTAGAAAGTGCTAATTTGGTTGTTGTGGCAGTTATTCCCAAGATGAATTCTTTCAGGAAAAGCTACATGCTGTCATACAGCAAGGTATTTCTTAGCATTAAGATAGGAAAGGAAGAGGATTAGAACAGCTGAAGGTTTATACTGCAAAGAACTTTACTTTGTATTAAAATATTTTCATTATTTTAGGTTGCAAGACACCTTGCTTTTCTGAACAGAGAACTTGAGGAAGTGTGTCATCCCCAACATCCCAGCAAATCCTGTGAATAGCTCCTCAACACCCTGACCACCTGAAGAACTTTGGGTCCAATTTGTATGGAAAGCAAACACCTTCTCCAGAGGATCTCTCCTCTTGGATCCTTGTTTCATGGGCATAAGCACACAAAGCTGGGTGTGGCATTGCCTTATAAAAACACAGACCAAGAACTGGATTTCTGCCCTGCCAGGCTGTGCAAAAGCAGCTGCCGGCAGCCATGAGTCTGTTCAGTAGCTGTTCACACAAGCCGGCAGAGCAGCGCTACACGAGCAGAACTGGAGCACAACAGTGGGCACATGGAGCCTCACAGGAGAGCCATAGGCACTTGGCACAGGCAGCCTTCCTGTCTAAGGCATCTCTTGCAAGACCACATCTTAGGGCAGTAAAACTCCTCTGAAGCATTTGATATAGAAGTCACTACTTCTAAAGCTAATTCCCATATATAGGTGATGATGAATGTTGCCCTTGCCCTCCCTATCTGCACAGCATCCATGGTGTACTGATCGTGTGGTGGGATCGACCCAACTGCAAAGAAGAGGATTCCCAAGAGCTGGAATTTCAGCAGAACTCTGATCTGAGTACATTAAAAATCTTGCTGTTACCTAGCATGGTAATCTGAAAAAGGAGGTGCCAAAGTCCCTCAGGAGGACAAGATCAGTGCCTCAGAAGATGCCAGAGAATCTCCAGAGAATAAAACAATAGGAATGCCCCCACTAAGGCAGCCTGATTCATAGCTCAACTGCCCTCTGAGCAAGGCACAAACCTGCTGTGCATTGTTTGTTAAAACAGATGTGTGCTGCACCCCGGGGGCCACATCAACCATTGCAGGTGCAGCAAATGCAAATTGGAGCACACGTACAAGTGACATTCAAGAGCTGTTTCAGCAGCTTACTCTGAACTAAAGTACGCACCCCTCACCTCAGCCTTATGTAGGGAAAGAAATAAGATAATGCAAATGTACTCCAACTCAGCAGGGAGGGGGAGAATCAACTGGAAATGCAGCTCTGATTATAGAACTAGATATATTAGCTATATTTTATTCCTTTTCCTATGATCTTTGTGGATAATCAGAGCTGTCAGAGTTAAGAGGTAAGACATTATAACAATATATATTAGTCTTGCTTATGTTTATCTGTTTTAGCAGATATAGGGCCATCCATTCAGAATAAGTTTTACAAATCTGCAGACTTAAAAATAGTTAACAGTGAACTGCCACAGGCTTGGGATACCACAGGAGCACTTAAGAGACCAGCAACCTCAAAGATCAGCACCCCGAAAGCAACAGTTCCCTCTCCTCCCAAAAATACATGCTTAAACAGGACAGTGTTTTAGAACAGGTTTACTTTTCTTCTCCACAAACCCTAAGGGGCAGTTTATACCATATTTTTTCCTTTTCATCATGCATACAGATAAAAGACAATTATGTATCTGCCTGATTTTTCAGGATGTTTATTTTGTACACAGTTATAAAAGCCAAAGAAAACGGAGTATTTTTAGCATTTCCCTGGAACTAATGTCTTCTAAATTAACATGAAAGCATAGGTATTCTACTCCTGTACTTAACAGTTCTTGTAAAGTAAATTGAGGGCCTTGGAATAACAAGCTTTTTCTGCCACAAAACACTTCCCTTGAAAAGCTTCCATAGTATGAACAGGCTGTTTTGTTTTATATTCAAGGACCAGGCCTTCTCCCATTTCAGTTGTAATTAGCTGGGTAATTATAACTTTACCAGTATTGCTGGAGTGAGTGCTGAGTCTTACAACAGCTTCAGATGGAAGGTTAGGAACTATGGCCTTCAGCTCTATTGTCGACTCCTGGCCAAAGTTGAGCACCATCATGAAGACTGTGTCTAAGCCATCCAGCTCCCTGACATACACAAACACGTTGCTGTCATTCCAGATGTAGCACATCCACCCTCGATTCATGGCGAGCTCATTGTTCCGAAGCGAGGTCAGCGCTCTGTACAAGCTCAGCGTTGAGTTGGACCAGGTCCTCTGCATCTGCAGCAGTCAACACCAACAGGGTCAGTGCTTGGCACTGCAGGGAGGAAATAAAACACCCTCCTCACACCCACTCAGTCTGCTGAGAACGTGCCTATCAGAATTCCGTGCTGACAATAATCCCTCTTCAAATTTGTCTGCAAATTTCACTGAAAAACTGTTTTTTCTCATGCGCTTCCTTGGCATTTATGGAGTGGCAGAGACAGAAATGCTATTGCTTCCTCCCACAGCTTCCTTTTCGTACTGTTGATTCAGGAAAAAGCCACAGCCATTCAAAGCTTGACACTGAACCTTTTTCACTGAGTCTGGTCTACTCAAGTCACAGGGTTTATTTCATGTTTTATATTTTTGCTATCTTAATTTTCTTTTCCTGCCTTCAATTTTGGTCAGGACCATAGGTCAGCAAAATTTGTTTGATTCACTGCTCTGCTTAAGTTAGAGTTGGTCAATGTTAAGTTCTTGTTACAAAGCCAGTGCTTTCTATAGCAATAGAAATGGGGGTGAGGGAGGAGACCAGTTTTCAATTTAATATCAAAAGGATTTAAAGGATGTTAAAGAGCCAAATTGCCACATCAATGTCATAATTGTAGTTGCTCTGCTTAAATGAATATAGATGAAGTAAGCTCCTTGTTTTGCAAGGATTTCCTTTTCTAATAAAACTTGAGAGGATTCAGTGCTTTTTTTTTCTCTTGACGTTTTCCTTATTGCCAGTGCCCAGTACTAAAAGGAAACCAGAGCAAAATAGACACATTAAAATATTTTGACACCATTACTTTGTCACACATGTAGATACCTACTTCCACATTTACACTTTGGTAGTCTGAGTTAACAGGTAACCAGCTGCTGTTGCCTTCAGTAAAACCAGCATTAACTTTTCCATCCCACTGCATGGGGGATTTCCCTGGGAGGGTTGCCTAGAAAATGAAGTGGTGATTAACATATTAAAAAGTTCTTTTTTGAATAGCATGTTCTCACATCTCCCAAATTATCATCATTTCAGTATTGCTTTCTTTGGTTTAAGTTAAAATTTAATGAGAATGTAATTGTGCTCCAAATCTAAGAAAAGCAAGAAAACCAAGACAGTTTCTGAAATGGAGGGGAGTGGATTGTCTCAGATACAGCATCACTGGGTAAAATGTGGAATTCCCAAATGACTCTTACTAGAGTTGTCATCCTTTGCAACAGATGGTTGGATAAAAGTTTACTGATGACAGGCAGGATATTCTGATAAGTATCTAGACATGCAGTGAGTCAATATATGAAGTAATGACTCTTTAGAAGAGGTGTCACTAAATTAACAGTAAACAAGAAAAAACTGCTATTCAGTGTCTGTTCTTTTGTAACTATTGCAATTTTCACCCCAGAACTCTTCAAGCTTACATTTGCAAGGGTTACAATTTTGACAGGACTGTTTGTGTTAGAAAGGTAAAATTATTATTTCCAAGTGCAACATTATTGAAAACCAGCTTTTAGCTGATTAAAAAGTGTCGATATAAAAAAGTCTGAAGTTCTCATTTTGAAGAATTCAGAAAAATTCTGAAAACGCTTCCTTATTGTTATTGAAGAGCTGCCAAAAGATGTGACACTTAAATTTAATGATATAAGAGGGCATAAAATATTTTGCACATACTTCAAGTGTTTGTTTTCCATGAAAACTGTTTTTCATATAAAGGACACTTTTCAATACAATCTGTCAGAACAGCAGACTAACAAAAGAAATTGTCACTTTGCTTTGTGACATTATAAATAATGGGTTTCTCCTTTTTAGCATATTCTGAAAAGCCAGGAAAAAAAATCCTAAGTTTTCAACACCGGTAACACTGCCTCTCATCTTTACCTCTTTCAGTGTCTCCCGAAGTGTTTGAAATGCTGGGGCTAAAGACGATATCCTGAGCAAATACTCTCCATCTTTCTAAGACACCCTTAATCAGGGAACCTTCCTCTCCAGACTGAGTGAAGGGTGGGTTTGCATTGTTCCAAAGCCCTGAGCCACGGGGTAGCCACTAAAAGAGAGTGAACCCTGAGGAGCTCAGGGCAAGCCACTTTTCTGAAGAGAATCACTCTGTCAGTAGTAATCAGCAGCAGCAAGAAAATGCAGGAGATACTTTGACCTAGGGGTTTCTCTGAGGAAATGAGATTTCCTTTTAAATCAGAGAATCATTTCCTCACATCTGAATCAGACAAACCTGGAGATGATCCTGTGCTTCAAGTACCTCTTTGCCTTTGATACAAAGCTAGCCAATGCCATTGCTAACACTGTCAGAGGCTGCCTCATTCCCTAACAGAGGCTTTCCACAGGACCATGTTTGCATGGTGCTCAAATATGGTCAGGAGAGGCAGAGATGAACTGTTTCGTTTTGGGACAGATTGCCTGACAACCAAAAGCCACTTCTGCTTGCCACCAGGCACCCTCCCCATTGTGCAGATTGCTTCTGAGTTTGGGCACACACATGACAGCCATGGCTTAGACAGAATCAAAACCCTGACTTCCTTTAAGTAACAGCCAGGAAATAATGGACTTCGACATAATGAGGGTACTTCCATGGGAGGAAGGAGACAATGACCCAGTTCCTCATATGATGGCAGCACAGCTCTCCTCACCACTGTCCAGGCCCAGTGCTGGCACTTGCTGACCTCTCTGCTGAAGCAGCACTGCTGCAAACCATGCATGGCTGATGTGGAGGAGGACAGAAATCAGAAACCGTAACTGAAGTCCGCCCGCTCAGACACACACCAAGGCCTTGGTTCTGGTCTCCAGCCTGGCCATTTCCACATGCTCTACAATGGTTTGCCATGAGGAACATGGAAAACCATACAGGCAGTGAGAAAGGCTGGGTTTGGTTAACAAAACAGAAGTTCTTGTGTTTTTGAATGTTCTCTTCCTTGGAACTAAACAACAACAGAGTTTACATGCTCTTCGCTTACATTTTCTGATGCAATGTTCTCCATGCCTATTTCTTCACCATAGTAAGTTACAGGAGTACCAGGGAGGGTTAAAAGCAGCATGTTCATGACATTGACGTACTCCTTCCCAACCCGAGTTGAAATCCGAGCAGCATTAGGGCTTCCAACCTGAAGAAAACATCATTCTGTTAAACACACCTTATAAAAATTTCATGCATATGTGAATTTGATTAACTAATTTAACAAGGTAGTAGGTGTTTGAGGTTTTTTTTCTTTCCCTGCCAGGGCTGTGAGGTCCATTGTCTTTATCTTGGGGCCATTACAAACTTATGTCCCAAAAAATTTAATACACAGAAGTCCTGCCAGCAGCACATGAAGCAGAAGTGAAGAAGAGATGGCAAATAACAGCTCTCCCTGATTACAGTTCCCTGCTATTTTCTCTGCTGTGAGGACTGCTCTGCTTCCTTTGAAAAGATTCCTTGCACATTCCGAACATGCCTCCTAGGAAAGAGGAGCAATGTTTTAACTTAACTGCCCTCAGCTGCCTGCTCTGCCCTGGCCCCAGGCAGGTTCCAGAATCCATGGCAGTGAGTCAGTTTATGGTCAAAGATAATTATCCCAATTCCATTCTCACTGGTGTTTTAGCCATTGGAGACACTGAGGGAGAGGCATGATCATAAATTCCCTTCTGTCATCCTTGCATGGGGAGTGGAACTGTTATTGAAAGGCAGGAAACCCAGGCAGTGCCAAGGGCTCCAACTACAGCAGCTGAGAGATTTCACAAGGACAGCGACTGTAGCTCAGCCACGAGCTCAGGCTGCTGCTGATCCCACTGAAATCTGTGTGTGTGTGGTTTCTGTCACCTACAGAACAACCCTTTCCTATGAGGGTTGGTATAGCACTCTTACTGCCCAGTTTGGCCATTTTCCTGCAGGCATGTTTTTCATCCACAAGTCGACAGCTTCAAAAATACTGTTGCCCGATAGATTTTTCATGTTAATTAGGTTGAAATTGAAGGGAAAATCTGCTTCTTGGATAAAAGGCGTTCCATAATACATCATTGTTGCTTCAATGTCTTCCTTTTCATCATCATCAGAACCCATAAATCTACAAAGTAGTACACAAATAGCTTTTTTGGCTCATTTTTGGTTACACAGAACAGAAAAAACCTAGAAATTGTTGGACATGGAGCACTAAGAATTATGTTCACTTTCCCCTTCCCCATCAGCAAAAGATTAATACAGAGAAGCAGTATTTTTTAAAGCAGACAAGGAGCAGGGGGTTTGGACCAGAGATCCAAATTCAACCATTCTGTGATTTTAACACTCTCCATGTGTCTCACTTGGACTGCACTATTAGAACTATACAATAAATCAGGAACAGGGTAGATAAATTAGTGTCTCTGTGATTAGAATGGTTGCCTATTCTGCTTAGCTTTGTACACTCCACAGATGGAGCAGAGCTAACAGGGCCAATTCCTTTCCACACACACTGGGGAAGAGACATGCCCTGCTGTCTGCATTGGAGGATTTGCATTTCTGTGGCATATTACGCTATTTAAAAACACGTTATTGCTAGCAAGAGGGTGATGACTGGTAGAGAACAGCTGGCCAGCTGTGCTGGTTACCTGTATCTGCCAGGTTCTCTGCTGAACTCATCCATGGTGTGACGGAAGCTGCGGACGATGTCATGCAAACCGACCTGCGTGGTGGTGTAGTCATGGTAGAGCTGGGAATAGGCTGTGATACTCTCCTGAAAGCAGGGTACAGGATTTCACATTACTCCACCAACATTTGAGATGTCAGAATTCTCCAAATTCTTCCCATTCTTTCCCAAGACAGTGCACCATTCCACATAAATTCTAACCAAAATGAGTTCAGCACAGTAGCAGCACAGAGCTGAACTGCTCTTGAGGAACTCTAGAGTAGCAGAGGAATGATAATTCTGGATCCCATCCCCCAGCAGGGAGAGCCCACCCACAGCACTAACCAACAGAGGCCATGTGGAGCAGAGAGCACAGAGGTGCTGTGGCCTCACACCAGGCTGGAAAGATGGGCAATGCCTTGATAAGGTAACAACACCTCCACCCCATGTGGAGCTGACCAGTTTTATGTGAGCTCCAGCTCCACAGGAGAACAGTGTCTTAGTGCTGGCACTATCTGGGAACATCAGCAAGTTCACTATCTCAGCAAAACAAATAGCATTAATAACAGTGTTCGTGCTTTTGGATGTGCCTGGTCCCCTCTCACTGTGACAGCTACCAGTACCAGTGTTTTTGTTTTGCTCCAGTTCTTACTGGGGCTTCTTTCTGCTGAGTGCTCCTCCTGCAGAGTGCCCAGGACCCAAGGGATGTGGCTAAGCTGGTTTTCCTACAGCCACAACTAAGAACCAAAAGAGTCAAACCAGACACTCTCTTGTCTCCGTAGGAAACACAGGAAAAAGGCAAAGACAGAACATATACATTACTCCATTCTGAGACTTGTTCACTGGAGGCTCATCTCGGAGATGTTTTGCTTCTAAGAGAAATTTAACAGAGCCGAAACTAAATCCATCAACTCCTTTGCCGAGCCAAAATTTCATAATGTCCTAAAGAAAGGTAAAGATTGAAAAGTCCAAGTGAGCCCATCCCATTTAAAATAGTATACTCTTAAAAAGTAAACTAAATTTGTAAGGAGGTTTCAATACACAACAATTTGTTTTTTAATTTATACTTTAAAGTCCAAGTGAGCCCATCCCATTTAAAATAGTATACTCTTAAAAAGTAAACTAAATTTGTAAGGAGGTTTCAATACACAACAATTTGTTTTTTAATTTATACTTTAAATTTTTCTAGAAGCTAAAGTGAATCATGTTGTTTTAAGGTCCAATTAATAGCTAAATAAAGTATGTCTTATTACGTCATTCAATACAAGAAAGAAAAGGACTGGTCTGTAACGTCTCCCATAATCCAGAAGACCAAAGCCAGGGCATGACTCAATAAAAGCAGTTTCTAATTTCATCCATCAAAACAACTGGGCTCATGCTAAGTGTTGTTGTTGAATACTCGTCATGGCTGCACACAATTAGAACGCATTGATTCAAATATGCAGGAATATGTTGTTCTGCACAAACCTTGTGCCACCAATTTTCTTTTACACAATAGAGCTCTTAAAACATTTGTTCTCTCTTATTTGACTGATGCAATTTTTTAAATTTTATTTTCAGGCTTATTTGTTGATTTGCAGGAACAAGATAAATTATTACCCAACAACTACAAATGCTATTGATCTGAAATTTCACTATCAAATTCCAGCATTAATCACTATTAGTAAAATTATATCCTACTTCAGTAACTATCGTATTATTACAGTTTTAATTGCCCTAGCTTTAACTAAAAACTCCAAAGTTCAGTCCCTCTTGAGATTTCTGCAAACAACCTTTTAGATGTGATACTTGTCTTCACCTGAGGAAAAAAACTGGTTTATATATATTTTTAAAGACATCTATTGAATTGCCTTTTTTTAAATGTAGGAAGTACACTTGTCTGAACAGGCTAGCATAGAACTAGTCCACACGCAAGCCTTACAGATTTTTGTTTGGCAATAAAGACTCTCCCTCACTGAGCTGCACTTTCTTGTAGCGCCATTCTGAAAGCAGCAGCTCTCAATAGGTGTCTGTCCCATCTGAATCTACGGAAAAACACTCATGCTTATACCTGTGCTGAGCACAAAAGCAAACCTGGGTATCAGCACTGCAAACATCAAGGACTGACCCGGCTCTCACTGGGACCAATCTACATCTCTGTACACATGAAAGCCGAAACATGCTGGCTGCTGAGTTTGGCTGTTCTTGGATGCCCTTGCACAGCTAAACCGAAGACTCGAGCTTCTCTGCAAAAGTCCATTTGCTTTCTGCTCAGTCCTCCTAACCTTCTGGAACAGGATTTTGAATTAAAATACTAGACAAAGATTATTCTTTAACATGATGTTCATACACATTTACCAAAGGTTGCTGTTACCAAACTTCCTACCTTTCATGTATCCTTTTTTTTTCCTTTTCCCCCACAGGAAATGTAGCATCTCTTTGCTACTGGAGTTTCAATAATCCAGGTACCATTTTTAAAAAGTAATTAGCCAGGACCATTAAAAAGCATGTGCAATGCTATGGGGGAAAAGAAGGTACAAATGGCAAGATGTGGCTTTAAGGGAAGTACCAAGACACAGAGGTTCCTGGCAGAGTTCTCCAAGGACCAGTCCCAAAAGCAGTCTCATTTCATGCTCGAGTTAAAAAGTATGACCAGAAGTGTTTTGTTTCTTTCAGCTCATGCAGTGCCCACGTGGGAAGGGGAGAGTCCCACAGAGCCAGTGAGACCATCCTAGGGGCACTGGGCAGCTGGGAAGACCAGCACCAAAGAAATGCACCTCAATTCAAAGTAGCAAACGCTTAAGGACTCAAAACTTGAAGCAGCTGTACTACCTGCTGTGGGATAACTTACAGAAAGGGGGAAAAAAAAGCAGCAGTTGCCAGACTTGCCATATTCAGGCCCACATCCCCATATTTTAATGAATCTACATTGTCTGCTGGGAGACACAATACAGACAGGAATGAGATTCCATCTGAGCACAACCATCACCACCACTCTCACTGTGAAAACTCATCTTTCCCCTGGAAAGTCTTCAGACATGGAGATAGATCAAACTCACTATCTCCCCCTTATCCACAAACCCAGGCATTCCTTGTCATTCAAATCAGCATTGCCTCTGCCTTCCTGAAAATGCAAACATCTCTCTGCTAAAGCAAGGTGCCATCCCCACGTTTGACTGGCTAATTATCAGCTCTGTACCAACAGAGATAAAAACTTCTCTCTTGAGTAAGTCAGCTCTGCACAAGCCTCCAGACAAGCGGCTGTGGGCTCAGCAGCAGTGGGTCACATACTTACATGGATTTCTTGTTGGACATCAGGGTTTCGAAAATTTAAGTCTGGCTGTTCCTTCCCAAACTGATGGAAATAACACTGCCTTCTCACCTCGTCAAACTGCCAGCTGGAATTCCCAAAGACACTCACCTGCTCAAACAAGGGACAGAGATAATCAGAACTACTAATTTAACAAACATTTCCTCCTGTGCATACTTTAAAATGTGGGGCATTACAAACATAAAATAAAGCCCAAAATGCCTAATCAATGGAATGTATTTTGGGTAGATTTTGGCACCAGTGGTTTTCATTTCTTTTTCCCCACTAGTTGCTCTCCCTTTAGCTGCACTTTGCCACATGAATTACTTGCTCAACGTTGTGGGATTTGAGGGTTTTTTATTAAGTTAACTTTCATTGGGAATTATCTGGAATAGAGAGGAAAACATGGGTGGGAAAGTTTATTTTGGAATTGCTTCTCGTAAAACTTATTAAAAATAGCTTTAGTTAACTTGGAGCTTTCTGCAATCCGATATTACCCCTTTGAAGTGCCAACAACAGCCAGCACGTTAAAAATGTTTAATTTTGTCACCATCTCCATACTAAAAGATGCCAAAAGCTAAGATAGCTCTTAAAACTCTAAGTTTAAAGAGAAATTATACTAACTTTTACAAAGTATTAATTCCACCTTGAGTTTTTAGAATATACAAGTTCATAATCATGAACCCATCAGTTCAAATTTTAAATAAATCTATTTGAAACAGGCAACACACTTTCTGGCCTGATCACTTTCCAGAAAAAAAAGAGGAAAAAAGCCAAGATCACATTGTTTTGTTTCCTTCCCCACCAACCATGATTTTAGAGGAGCTGACATGCAGTTTCTTGAGCAGAATCCCCATACACAGAAGGGGCCATATGTGAACAACTTGTGCACAACTATCCTTTTTTTGTGTTTGTTTCATGAATGAAGATTTAACACTGAGGTGAAGAAACAAAAGTAATATTTCAAATTCTATCTGAAGTAGGAACTTTCCCCCAACCTGTTTTATATCTTAATCTGCACTAGTTCATGTAGTAATAGCAGTTTGTACCTCTCATCAGTCATTTATAACCCCGTGTACACTGGGACAATCATGTTACAGCTGCTTTTGCTCTGTGGCATCCAGCTTGGGATTTGCACGTGTCCCTTCCCATGTTTACCCAGTTGTTGGGAGGAATGACTGAGCCAGCAGCCTGCATGCAGTCCTGCCAGATGTAGTAGTCCGTGTACTTCCCAGTCCGATTGCGGCTTAGCTGAAACCACTGGTGTTTGTCGCTTGTGTGGTTTGGAATTAAATCCATTATCACCTTTAGCCCTTAAAAATCAAAACAAAAACATGAAAAAAGCCATTAAAAAAACCACCAACCTACAACATTACATTTAGCCTTTTAAGACCAAGTTCATATTTTTTCTAAATGCAGTATCAGAGGTGTTTTGGCTTCTTCCATGCCAGAGGTCTGGTGAAGGAGAGGGGCAAAAAAAAGCCCTACAAAAAGTACCTGACTGCCAAAACAGTTAGAATAACTAGAGTTTGCAAGTAGCTGCAACACAGCTTGGGAGGTAAAGAACGGTGAAGAAAAAAATGAGAACAGATTTCTGCTGTTATCAACCACTTCAACTAACTCTGACTTCAACATCTGTCTCGCACCTCCCAGGTGGGAAAGGCACTTCACCAGTCGAGCATCAGTGAACACACATTCTTCATCACCCTCCCTAAAGACCAGACATTTTATTGAAATCTCGAATATTTTCAGACTGGCAAACCATTTTCCATTCAGCTCAACAGCTGTAAGAAGAAACACCTGAGCAAACATTTGGTCTGAGGCATAAACGCACCAAAGCAAGGATGCAATGGCAGGAAGGAAGCGTATGTTCCCTCACATTCAGTCAGACAGAACTGCACCTCAGCGTGATCCCAGACATTCAGTGCCTGAGGGAGCATGGATAGGTGCCAGCCCTGCATCCAATGAAACATCCTCCTTTCACAGGACACAAAGCAGCCCAGCACTGCTGCCACAGCTCCCTGTGCCCTCCGTCCTGCTCTCAGCACTGCCCCAGAGCCAAAGGGCAGGGAATGGCAACCCCAGAACTCACATTGCTGTGGAGCTGCCTTGTACACTTTACTGGCACCTCCATCTGCTCCTGCTCAATGCCACCACAGGGGGGATTACCAGGTGCACAAATTGAAGTCTCACATTACAACCTTGCACTGTAAGGTTCATCTTTTTAATGGACTTCCTTTGCTGGGAGTTGCACCTTACCTTTGTCATGTATGGCTGCAATCAGATTCTCAAAATCTCCCATTGATCCAAAAATGGGATCAATGTCATAGAAGTCTTCAGCTCCATATCCAAGGTCTTGTAAAGGGGACTTAAAGAAAGAGGTAATCCAGATGGTTTTTACATTCAAATATGTAATATGGTCCAGTTTTTCTTGGATACCTATTTTAAAAGAAAAGGATATAATCTGTTCAGAAAAAAACAAAAGATTTTTGTTTAACCAAGTTCACCATGGTCTCTCAAAGATGGTACACAAGTCCCTTTATCTTCCTGAAATGTTACTACTGGTATGCAACAACAGAAACAGCTTCTACCCTTCACTTGCCAGTAGAGCATAGTGTAACTGTCCCTTCTTGTTCAGAAATGTATTGTCCATTTCGGTGTCGAGCCTTCCCTTTCAGCAGGGCAGTCTCAGCTCAGCTATGGATTAGTGGCATTGGCTCCTTGCTATCAGGTGCCCCATCTCCACGCATTCTTATGAGCTCATAACACCTAGACCATGAAGAAACAAGAAGTAACACATCTTTTGCCCCTCTTTGTCAGTTTTAGCTTTGCTCAGGAGAAGCAGCCAACCAAACACGACCAAGTGCTCAGCACCACTCATCCTCCTGACTGGCCTCAGTTTTGTGGAGATACCCGAGTCTGATGGCAGCTGTGCTGCTGCTTGCGCTCAGCATCATCTCTCATCCTCCCTTCTAACTGCAAGCTTTGACTTACCTTGAGCAAGCAACTCCTGGATTCATTCATGACAATGTGAGTTGCCATTAACATTGTCAGACAACTTTTCTTTCCTCTCTCCCATTAGGGTGGCTTTGTCTATTGACTGTACTTTTTCACTGGTTTTGTTTTTTATACACACACAGACAACAGCACACAGCAAGAATGAAAACTGACCCACCTTTCAGATCCCCATTCCCATCCATGTTGCTGTCCTTGAAGGAACGAGGATAGATCTGATAAATAGGACTGGCCTGCCACCAGTCAAGGCACTTTGGAGAGAGAGCAATGATAGCAATCGTAGCACACACAAGCCCGACAGAAGCAGCAATTATGAGCCAGAAGAAAATCTCCCTGGTGATTCTGTACCGAGCTTGGCTGGAGAACTTCAGCAAGACTTCCTTTGGCATCCCAGCGTAAGGCTTCAACACTGTCTCCTCCACAGCCACTGGGTCCACATCAACACTGCACGTTTTTGGCATTTCTTCTTGGCTACTGGTATCTGTCTCCTCATCCTCAAAAGCCTCATTTTGAACAAATCCATTGTTCTCCACACCTCCCTTCTCACTCAGCTCCATAGTAAGCTCCTAGCTTCCACCTCAACTGTTTGACTTGAGAGGTCTTGTCCTGGAGACTCTGGCACCTTTGTTCAGTGAAATGAGAAGCAGTGCAATTAGCCATCTGGGTTGATAATCAAACCTGACCAACAGGGCAAAGTTCAAAAAGGGACAAAAAGGGGCAAAGTGCTCCTGACTTTCTGCACATTCGGCATCTTCAGCAAGATAACAAAATGCTACAGTGGCAGTCCACCCAGGAAGTAAAGCCTATTGTTGGTACCAGCTGAGCACAGTTATGTTTACTCTTGCTCTCTCCAGTACACTTCTCTTCCCTTTGACAGCAGGGGAAAATTCAGGTTTTACCACTATCTGATCTAGTAAATATGGAGCTTTCCAGACTGGTCATAGTCTCCCCTGCCTGAAGCAGTCTGAATATGGGTAATTTAAACACGGGCAGCAAAAGAAGGAAGTTTTGGCAACCCCTGGCCCAAACGCAACAACACAAACCAAGAGGAAAAGGTTTAAAGGCTGGCTGTGCTTCTTTTTCACACTTTAACAAACCTGCCCCAGCCCACCCCCAATTCCTAAGCACTAGAGACTGCTAAGGTACATACCGATCCCACGACTCACAGTGGGTATGTGAGGCAGAAAAAGCATTGCCCAAAGTCTGCACAAACATGCACAACTGTACACATCTGTGTGCCCTAAGTGGCCTGAAGCCAGTGAGCCTGCATCCATCCCCTCCTGCCAGTGCTCCCTCCCCAGCATACCAAAGGACACACAAAACAATACAGATTTGCCAAGGAGCTGATTTATCACCTGTAAAAATAAATTCTTACCTGCAGGGTCAGAGTCCTGGGGAAACTCTCACAGACAACTGCAGTGGAGACAAGGTTGGGTTGTGACTCAAAAGAAGTGTCTCTTATCTTTGGCTCAAACTATGAAATAAGTTTATAAACTAGAGACTGTAAAAAGTCCCACATGCAATATTCAAATTACTCAAAAATGTGTTATTTCTTCACTAGCTGAGCTAGGAAGAGGTATTTGATGCTGACAGATTTAATCCTTTACTTCCTAACAGCAGTGCCTGGCAACAGCCTCAGCCTGTGCTGTGTCAGGCAGTTGCAGGAGCATCCGGGGTAACGGCAGTGGCATCAATGCCTGTAGTTCAGTATCACCAGGAAATTCAGAAGTACAAAATTATTTGAAACAGTCTCACTCCCATTTAATGACTCTGCAGTCTTAACATCATCATATCAGTAAGCTGTAAAAGTTTCCCAGCAGGCACTGTGCACTCAGGGCGTACACTTGTATTCAGCACAATGCCAGCGACTCTTCACCCCATTTCAATGGTTTCATTTCAATAATCTAACTTTCAATTAAAGAATGAAATGTGTAAATACAGAATTTTTTTAGACTGCATCAAATACACCCCAAGACCTAGTACTCCCCAGCTTGCTTTTTTCCCCCCAAACTCAGAGGTTTAAAAGTGCCCGTAGCTTCCTTCATACCCAAAAGCTCCCTCAATCACCCAAGCACAGCAAAGCAAGTTGGAGGCAAGAGCAAATGTTGGCCAAAACACAGCCATCTGCCACAGATGCATGGGTCAGACAAGCCAAGGAGACTCAGGACAGTCAGGTGCAGAGTATTACACCCACCAATACTGCTGGAATCGAAGATGGAAAACTCTAGTTCCAAGCAAGTATTTCAGCTCCCTCCCATCTCTTTTCTTTAAGCCAATAAATTTTCTGATGATAATTGCCTGTGTGGATGGGTTTGCTTGATCTAAGGACACAGGCAGCTTACCCTTGGCATGCATACTTGTACAACTGATAAAAGCCAATTTAGTATTTCAGTAATCAGAAGCTGCCGCTGCTCTCTGTATACGCGTGGTTAGGAAACCATTCCTTTCCCCTTATTTGAACATCTTGTGGGAGCAGCCTCCTCTGTGAATCCTGCTGTGCAGAAGCCGTGCCTTCAAAAGAGCCCCTCATATCCTAATGTAATCCCCAAGTAACATTAAAGGCTTATTTATACCCTAAGTAGGACAGATCATGTCTTAATTGCCAAGCGTCTGGCTGAAAAGAGAAGGATTATACTGCCCTGGTAGATAAATGCAGCATGCAGGAGGTGGAGGCCATGGATAGATGAATCCAGATGAATCCATGTGCACCATCTCCGCTGGCTGCAGGGCACGCAAAGACCCAGCGGCACAATCACTGTGAGGTTAAAACAGAACACAAGCCAGGCTGGAAATGACCGAGTGGCAGTGCTGGTGGACACACAGTTTGTAGAGTCGGACTGAGTGGGCTCACAGCCGCACTGCAGCCACGTTTCAGATCAACTCCACGTTGCTCCGCGAGAAGAGCTGAAGCGCACGCAGGTACCAGCGGAACACAGGTACACTTAGGGTAGACACCTGGGCCTTGATTCCTAAAAATCCTTCTAGAAAGCCTGGAGGAAATGTGCAGCCAAGGAGCTTAAAACAGGTCTGGCTGATCAACCACCACAGACCCAGGAGAACAAGCCCAAGAATCTGGTATTGTCTCCTGTATGATTTTCCTCACAGACTAAAAATAGAACCACACAGGTATTTCGTTGTTATTACAGACCAATTTTTTTCCCCTCTCCTCATCCTGAGGAGTTGCCTGCCTTAAAATTATTTGATAAAGGAAAAATGTAAACTTCATCTTAGAGAGGCAGATCACCAACAATTCCCACTGAGCTTTAACTTTTTCCTTTTAAAATATATTTTATGTATGCAGGCATTATTCTTCTGGCTTGCTCTCAAGCAATTCTGAAATGGTTCCCTCCTGAGCTATTTTAGAGTTTAGCAGGAGTAACTAGCCAGTGCAATTGCGTTAGCAGAATCCACTGAAAGGCATTAAGTAGTAAAGAAAACACTTCATATTCTGTGCCAGTTACTCTGTTTACCTCAGGGTTAGGTAGGGAAACAAAACCAATCTGTATGTGGGCAGTAATAGCTGCTATCTCCACACAGATTGCCATGGTTATTTCTATAAGATGGAGGGGTTAATTTTCACAAGTATTTCTTATATATAATTATTTAGATGCACTGACTGACTTAGTCATCTACTGTTTGATGTTCTACAAATGCCAAGTAGCTTGCCAATTCCTCAATACCACACATATTATGCTGAAAACCATGCAGAGGGGTGATTATGCACCCTAATGTGCTAAGTGTAGGAAGACGTTTATTGTTAAAAAGTTCTCTTGCTTTATGCTTTTTCATTAAAAGGTTTGTTGCCACTGGAACTGGTCTGACATAATGCACTTTAAATATAACCTCATGATTTACAGAATCAGGGCCAGCTTTACAGGTATGTAAAAAGGCAGACACGATGGTTGTCGGCTTTACCTCAGCAGCTCCCACAAGACTGATGGATAATCTGACCTTTAAAGCTACCTTTCACTCAGCACTAAGAAAATCCTCCCTTGACCTGGAGGGCAGCTGTCAAGAGAGAGATGGTCTAGGGGAACAAGTTTCTGACACGGTATCTCTTACCATGAGCATGTCTGAAGTTTCTCCTGTCAGCTTGAAGTCCTGGGGGTGGCAAAATGTAATTGCACAGGACACTGTGACAGGGTTTGGTGGGGGTTTTGTTACTTTTTTAATGCTCTTAGTCCACTAATGGACTATGTGATTAAAGGTTAATGTCATTATAAACGCTGTAATTAGCTACTGTTTGGCTCATGTGACATTTCAGGGGTAAGTTTCAGGGGAAGGAGGCACCTGGCCCCTGCCCCTCACAGCTGATCAGCAAGGCTGGCTTCTCCCACTATTTTTAATGAAAACAATTATCCACTAATTTTTGCTGCTATCATAGCTGCAAGAACAGCAGCACCCAGTGCTGACTCTATCTGGCTGCTTCCCCCACAGAGGGCCAAACACTATATACAAATCCACAGAAAACAAACTCCAGGTTTGTTGCCTCTCCAGGAGGAAGCTCACTGACATTAACTGTGCTCTTTTCAACTTACACTCTTCCCTTCATGGCATTCATTTGTCACATTTCTCTCCTAGAGGATGACAACATCCAAAGGACTTTCTTTTCCAGCCTATTCCTCAAAACCTTTGCCAGCAAGAGACCCAGACCTTGATCTTACCCTGGTATGCGCTGGAGATGCTCAGCAGAGTATTAAATCGTGGCAGACTGCTGGAAGTTTGGATGGCTATAAACTCAAGAGTGACCTTGTGTTACTGAAACATCCCTGAAATGGGAGAGCAGCAAGACAGACAGCTCAGCCAGGCAGCCCAACAGGAAGTCAAGGAGAAGCTCAAAAAAATAAAATGGCATCATATTACATCAGCACTACATCCCATCCTTTGGGTTAGCAAAAAGACAGCACCCCACAAGCTCCATCCGTCCTTGCAGGGCCTATCTCTGACAACAATTTACATTCACTGAATAGGAATCTGAGGAGCAACTTTTGGTCTGTTGAGCACAGAACACTTCCTCTTGTGGAAGGATGAAGGATTTATAGGAAGAGGCTGTGGGGCAACAGCTGCCACTACGTAAGTGCACATAGTTCCATACTACACAAATTGTACAGCTTTTCACAGTGCCTCAGCCTCCCCACCTGCAGGAATCACACACACAGTGTCACAGTAATATATGGTCCTCCATATGAATTTGTTCCTTTTCCCTGTCTCAGTGCATCAAGATAGGCCTTCCTGAAAATAGTTCACTTTTTCACAAGCATCAATTTAGTGACAGGCATTCCATGACCAAACCTACTCAGGTTGTGCTCCTGTGAAATAATTTCCTCCTGAAAGTGCTCAGTTCATACAAAAGATTTCCAGTTTGCACAGAAAGCTTCACTCTCTAGTAATGAATTGTATCCCAAGGCTTTTCTGACCAACAATTAATGGATCCCACATCAGCCTGTAACAGTCCAGCACCAGTAATGTGTGTAAGAATCAATGGGAGCACTGGAAGCAAAACCAAAGAACTGAAAGCACACGTTCTGTAAAAAAGCCCCAAACCAACAAAAATCCTATTCTTCAATTCAGGACCTAGCATGCTGTGCAGCAACAGCTTGTACATACAAGGGTCTGTACTCAGGGAAGGGGCTCTCCGACCAGCACAAACTAGATCCCTGCATCAAGAAAATATTCCACAACTACACAAAGTATTTTCAAAAGACACACACATTCAGTGTGGTCATAGACAGAAGAACTTCATTTTGTATTTCATATTCACCTGAACATATAACAACCGAAACTGAAGACAATCCTTACTTCCCATAAGTTAGAAGATCTGCTAAAAATCTAAATACTACCCTCTGAAACACTGCCTAAAACAAGTTTTGTTTTGGAACTGTCTGGCATTCAAGGATCCAGCCATCTGGGTAAAAGCACTGCTTTGTTGAAAGGTGAAGAAAGCATCATCTGCAGCAAATACCAGCCTTTCCATTCTGAACTTCATGAATCCACTGAAACGTGTGGGCTCTTCAGTGCCAGATCTCACATTGTGTATCTGCATAAAATGGTTTTGGCACCTTGCTTGTTTGTGCCAGTGAAACAGAGAAAAACATAATTCCGCATCCTGAAAGCACTCGTGCATTTAAATGTCCCGCTCCATTTCCTTCACCCAAACAGAGAAGCAATCAATTACCACACACACCCCTTCCCCACCCCAAAAAGATCGTTAAAGCAATTGTCTGCCGTTCACNATGTATATGTATGGCAGTCTCTCGCAGCTCTCATGCTGCCAGCTGTGCTGTGCTCTCTGGAGTCTGCTGTACCAAGCACAGGGGGACAGTGCAAACTGGTTTTATTCTGGTTGGATGTCCTGTTTGCATTTCAAAGACAGATCTTTCACATACTTGAATACTGAAGGCTGAAATGGAAGACAGGTGCACAACATCTTTGTCAATGAGAACACAATACCCATTTGGTACATTTTTTTCTCCTTCCCCTTCTTTTAATACAAAATCTTTTACTTAATGCAGTTCAAAGCACAGGGGCTACTAAGATCACATAAAAAGTCAGATCTGAAAGATGTAACTTCGCTGCTTTTATAAAAATTTAGTTCACAGAAAGAGCACTTGAAATATGGTAACAACATGAAAAAAAGTTGCTGCAATTACTCACGTGCTTGGCCCTCTGGGACTTTTTAATAAATTAAGTGTGAAGTTAAATGCAATAACTATAATCTCTGAAGCAGCAGCATGGAACTTTCTACATATTTTTAAGGTAAGGACAAGCAGGAATGAAGAGATGAATGTAAAATATATTTCATCATTTTAAAATTTCACAGCCAGCATAACATAAAAAGTACTAAGGGCATAGACAGGAGTTCTTGTAAAGCATCACACTTCCAAACACCTTGACACAGTTTATGTTAGCAGAGTATTTCCAAAAATTATCTCATTCCAAAGTAAATGCAGATATATTTGAGCTAGAAAAAGCATTTTCATTTCATTTCATACCTTCTCTGCACCCAAAGATGAAATATAATTATCTAAAACACACTAGGAAAACACATATGCTTTACATGTGTTTTTTTTTATCCTGCCAAAATCATCATTGTACCATTAAACTTGGATGTGTTTATGAAGATGACCACTGGATAAAGGATTAAAAAGAAACCCCCACATTATCCAGTTTCCCCTAAGAAAAACAAATTAAATACTGTAAATTATTTGTCCGAGATCAAGCAGACATCCACCGTTTTGCATCTGAGTAACCTGCCAAACAAAACATAAACAACATTCACAGAATTAATTTGATGGGAATGGTGTTAAGAAGTTTCTTAAGAAAAAAAGGGGAAATAGATTTTCATTAATGCAGACTTAAATATGCATTTTATTTCAAAGTTAGAATGCATTTACTTCAAAATTTCCAACTAACTTCTAAATGTAGGATATTTACTAATCTAAATGTTCACTCTCCAACGAAGTAGCTAAAATACACCAGTATAGAATGGTGTGTTTTCACCACAGCTTCTCTTTAAGCACATTTTTTTAAAAGGCAATTCAGATTTTTTTTCAGAAAATATAATACTCTTGAAAGGACTATAACATTTTTGGGTTCTCTTTTTAAGTCCTGGACACTAACACCAAAGAGCAGTGTTTTATCTCACAAGGCAGAATTTTAATTCTATTAATTTCTGTGTAATTTCTTTCAGTTTAGTGTTGCAGCTCTTTCAAAGTGATAAAATCAGATCACATCTGGTCATTTTCAGACACAACCTTGCATGTAAGTTTTTTGAACAATATTAGTTTGAAAATAACCCATATTTTCAAACTACTCAACATATTTCAGAAGCCACCTGAAAAAGGCTGGAAAAATCAGTTATTTCTATATTTAAAGATCAGACAAACTTCCAACATTGCCATCAGGGTCTCATGAATTTGATTCCAGCTTTTTAAAGGTCAACAGCAGGGTCCTTACCAACACTAAACACTATTAACACCATAGACTCAACTTCCCCACAACTCACCTTAGATTGCAAAAGTCTGAGGAAGCAGGAAAACAGGGTCAAAGTTATTTCTGAAGCAGACCTGACACAACAGGAAAAATTATTTCCAGCAAAACTGTTTGAATTAGTTGCAACAAGTCTTTAGAATGTGTATTCATTCCTATTACAGTATTTTTCTTCCTTTACTAGGACAGACAACTGCTTTCAGAGATAGATTACCCAACTGATGGGGAATGTCCATTTTTTTCTCCTATCAGCCCATCTCCATGACCTGAACCCTTACCAGTCTTTGTTAGGTTTAAAAGCAGGTGCTGATGCAATCATTAGTTGATGTTAATTAAGTCACTAATCACAGTATCAGCACAGCAAGGACTTTTGCTCTGAAAATTCCCAGTCAAGCTGCACAGACAAATAAGGACAGCCAAAGGGCAGAAGCAGAAGGAAGATCTCATTAATCCTAGTCAGTCTTTAAATCCAGGCAACACAGCAAAGGAGAGCTTTAAGATTTTTGAAGAAGGAAATGTAAAATCTTTGGGGGAACATGACCTTCAAAGAGCTAAGCACAGCAGCACTGGTGAAGTGACAGAGTGAACGATGGAAATGAGATGAGCACAAACAGTCAGCCGAACACAAACAGGAGGCACAGTCATGCGAAAATGCGGAAGGTGCTTGTGTTTTGATCAGCAGAGAAGCAGCCAGGTATGAACACAAGACAGTACAAACCAAGCAGAGCCAAGTGAGGTCTGTAGAGCAACAGCCTTAATAAACACAAGCAGGACAAGTTCAGACTGGCACACAGAAAAAACAGGTTATAAAGACATGAGACCCCAGGTGGAGCCTTAACTGCATGAACTGCATACTTACCTGGGTTGTACTGGGTAAATTCAGTGACTTTGGGTACTTTCTTGTGGTTTTGTCAAACTGCCTTCAGCTCTGGAGGATCTCATGAAGTTGCTTACCTGCACCAGCGCAGCTCCCTCTAAGTTCATATTCAGTTTAGAGCTAAAAGAAAACTATAAAGAGCCAAAAGCAACAAGCCTTCAAATCCAAAATTTTTTAGTCCAAGAAACTGCAAATTAGTTGATAATTAAAAACTGCTTAGCATTGTGGCCTGGGTTTTTTCTGCCAGTATAGATCTGTACCTAATGATAGGCAGCACTACTTTTTCCTTCATCTTCCAGAGGTAAAAGTTGCCTATCACAGCTTATTTCAATGCTGTAACTAATCTCAAGTTCCTATTGATTTTGATTTCCACTCAAAGTGCCAAAGAAAAATGACTGGTTTTCTGGGGCTAATTTTACTTTTTAAGATTTAAGCCATTGATTATGGCTGACAGTATACAAAAGCTTAGAGATGAAGTGGCTTAACTCCACTTTATACATGATACCAAGAAACTACCTAGCCACTAACAGCTAGCCTGTGAGGTGCTAAAACAATCAACAACTTCACTGTTTGTTTGGTTTTACGGTCATGGGCTTTTTTGCCGTTGCTTTTGTGTTTTGGTTTGCTTTTTTTAAATCCACCCAAATAGCAACAGGTGCATCAGAGTCACATTTAGGGCCATGAAAAATATGGATATTTTGGCCAACTCTTGCAAAGGTTTGCATGCAGGCTCAAATAACGACATGAACATTCAGGCTATTAGGAGGAGACTGTCACAGTAGTTGATCCCTGATATGAGACTTTTGAGGTCAGAGTGACATCACTTATATTTGCATCTACTTCGTTATCCCCTATTTCATTTAACATATTAATGAGGAGCAGTTAAAACAGATCTTTATTTTGCTCAAAGAGCAGACTTGAGAATTGACATGGACTACTTTGTCTCTCTTACAGGAGAAGTCATAAAAATGAAATCAAGTTGAATTTGATGCAACAGAAAGACCCAAGGTGGAAGACATACTTCCCACTCTCAGTGTTCTACATAAGTATCTCTATGTTAGTTACCACGCGGCAACATAATTAAGACAATGTAATCTTAAAATGGTGACAAGTTATGGCCAATGCATGAACGACTTCTATCATTCGTTCAGATTTCTCACACTAAGAATACAAAATCAACAAGCAGAGTTTTTATTTCTGCCAGGCTGCTGAAATCTGCACAGTATTTCGATTAAACTAAAAACCTGACCAGAATTCATAACCAAGTGGATGCATGAATGGCAAGTAGTGCTAATTTAGAGGAGAAAAAGCTGTCTTGATTTACATTTTGACGTAGCTGAGCAAGCTACGGTCCTTCTGTTTGAAAAACCTGTGTGCCTGCTCCTGATACAATGAAGCATAAACCCTTTTACTTGAGGGAGACTATGGACTTAAAGGTAAAAAATTTACACAAGTAAGTGTTCATTGGACTGAAGCCTATGGAGTAAAAAGTTTCACCAGTACAACAAGGTATTAAAAGTGTAGCTCATGAGGTAAGCATGCAGGGGTTATGCTGTACAAGCAAACCAAACAAAAAAGTTCAAAGAGGTTACACATTTGTAGACTCAAAAATCTACAGATTGTAAAGATGTCCCTTCTACAGCAATTCTAACTATTCAGGCAGGTATTACCCTGCCGTATCAACATCATGGAAGATTCTGCTCTCCTTTTCCACTTAGCTAAACAACTACACTAGTAAGTAGGAAAAAAAAAAATCCGTAGAAGTTCTAACATGAAATTTCTATTCAAAACTCTGTGCAACAGTGAAATTTCATAGGTTTAACCCCAGGTCTTTAAGAAACTTCAGGAAGTAAGTTGACCAAAAAGTCAAGTTTAATCTGAATTTTTAGTCTTTAAATGAATGCTCTCCCCTAGCTGGACTAAGACTCCAGCTGAACTTGGGATGGATTTGCCCTATGAGCATCAAACATTATTTGCACTCTTCTGTCTCCCACAGAGAAGCCCACTTTGAGACTTGTGCCTTTCTGAGACAAAGGGGCATATTTGCTACAGAACAAATAGAAACCCATCAACTAAGAGACCTCATAAATCCTGCTGGGTGATCTTTTTATATAAACATTTGCATCTTCTTAATAGGTCCTCCTCAAGAAAATAGAAGGCATGTCACACTGTTTTAGCAATCCTTTATTGAAGATAACAAGTTGGTTATGTTCACTGTATTGTATGAAACATCACAATATCATACTGGGAAGGTACTATCAGTACAGGGTTGGACCAGAGCGGACAGTCTGAACAATAAACCATTTTGCATTCTTCATTCCCTATCTTTTAACAACCCCAAAAAAACCAGTAAAGGGACAAATACCTGTTAACATCATCATTTAAAACACTTTAACTTACAAGGCTAAAATCTAATGAATAAATAAAATATAGTGTGGCAATAATCCTCTCTAGACCAAAAAAAAATAATAAATCAGATACACAGTGAATCAAAATGACTGGAAAAGCTGGCCTTCGGCATCAGTATGAAAGAGCATGTGGTTTTTACAGACTCACCATGGGGATAAAGTTACAGAAAAATACCATGAATTTAATTTCACACAAAACCAGCTGATGACTGTCATTAGCTTAAAACTACACACAAGGGCAATTACATCCTCGCTGAAACACAGTTTAAACAAATAGGAAAATGTTTACAAGGCATCCACAGCATGTAAATCATGTACAGATGGATACATTCATTGTTTCCCCTCCCCAATAGCTTTTATTTTAGATAAATACTTTACTCTTCCCCATTTTCAGCATTTACTGGACTCACTACATGCACAACTCAAAGAAGTCAGAAAAAAAGTCAAGGTTATTGCAAAAATAGAATTAAACTAAGAATCTTCAAGTACCTTACATGACAGCCACTCTGTACCATGCCCATTGCTTATAAAATGAAAGGTCATTGAACCCATGAAAATATCTCTAATATTTTCTTAATTTAAAATAGATAATTTTAAGTGTATTTATAGTAATCTCAAAGTGATAAATTGAACTTTGAAAATAATGCAAACAATTAAAAATTATACCCATATTACACAAGACTTCTGTCTGTATCTTAAGCTGAAAAAAATCAAAAAACTAGAAAACCACATATAGAACAAAAAAAAAAAATCACAATTTACATTATAATAAAGGCAAATTTTCAGCATTTTTAAAAAAACCTGCAGCTGTGAGAGATGTCAAAGCAAGTCACTACTACCTATAAATTCACCAGTTTGGTTTTTTTAAAAAGATTTTCTCTAGCAAGAGTTGAAGGGTGTGTTGTACACATGCGTAAAATTCTTACTGGTTTTAGATGCCTAGAATCTTCATATATTATTGCCAAATACACTTATCTTCAAGCAAGCAGTAGGCAACGTATCACAATTTGGACACCGCAGGGAAACCTAACGGTCTGGTAATACAGGTAAAACTGGAAAATTAAAAAAAAAAATACACATCTGATAGCATATTGCCCAATTGAAATTACTTCCAAGCCACAGAGCTGCAAAGCCTTCCAACTCGGTAAAGTGAAATAAGAAACGTCTCAAACAATTACTTGTACTCTCTCTCAAGCTTGTGTGTTGCATGTGTCATTTAGCCACAGTGTATCTTCAGAGTACACCTACAATCCCGTGCACCTCAGGTACATACACCGATCTGCTGAGAGAATATTCCTTCCTTCCTTCTTTTTTAGGGCCAAAGTTCATTACAGATGTAATCAGTATGCCTGAGGCTGGTAAAAATACTGTAGTACAGGCAATGCTAAGAGTGGCAATATCAGAAAACACTAAAATGAACAAATGATGGAAAATTCTAAGATCTTTCTGCCCATTTCACAAAATGTTGGAAATCCACCAGAAATTTTCCCTTGTATTGAAGAAATCAGATTTAAAAGTTTTTTCCCCCTTTCAGAATCAAAATCATTTTAGTAGATTTGTAAGGCTACCACGGATCTTCTAGATCTCCAGCACCCTACAGGAAAAGAAGAGGAGAAATATTACTAGTCACCAATACAAACGAAAACATTTTGTTGTACTTTGGATTTCAGTGGCATAATTAAGAAGCATATTAGCATAAGACAGAAAACATTTTCCTTGTTTTCCATACCTGTCCACTTTGACACACAAATATTTGCTATTTGTGAATGTCATGATGGAATTTACTTTTATAAAACATGAATCCAGTAAAGCTATTAGAGCAGAAAGACTTAAAACCAAGATATATCTAAAATAGTACCAAATCACTATTATCAATACATACTACATCTGTGGACTACAAAACAAAAAAAAACTCTACAAAATACTACGGAACTCAGCTTTTCATGTATTCCTGGTCCGCAAGAAAATTCCCACAGGCTCATTTTCATTAAGGCAGTGAAATTTGTATCTGTTTTGAACAATTATATTTTTGTGCAAGTGTTATATGTTATGAACTGACAACTGACAAAAGAATTCCAGATTTCAGTTATTAGCAGATGAGCTACCACTATTGCAAAGTCCCAGTATTATCACCGACCTACCCAAACGCACGTACATGCATGTGCTGTACCCCAAGAGACAAGGAAAAGATTTGGCAGAAGGCAAATTTTAGAAGAATAGTTTATTTATTTATATGGCTGATGTTTAGCTTGAACTTGAGAAATGTTGCCCAAATACAGGATTATGGTGAATGCTCCAAACCCAAAATCACTCAAAGCTTTGTAGAAACTAATGAACACCATGAATTCATGTCAGAAGCTATGAAAAGTTTCAAGTCATGTCAGAACAATAACATTCAAAGAAAGTTGAAAGAGTCAATATGCATACAGATATTATTCCACAGCATATTCTTTATTTTTGCTTGATCACAAATTATTGTAACTTGACATTAGGTACTAAATTTAAGTACATTTTCATTTCTGGATATATGCTATGCTACAACCTGGGAAGTAATAATGCCATTGTCTAGAAAATCAGTCTTTATGATGAACAGTGGATACAATCTAAACTGGAAAAAAAAATTAAAAAAAAAAAAAAAATCAAACATTTCACAAGTGACAACTAAAATATAACAGCTATTGTAATTTAGCTGTAATAGAAACTATACACAAACCAAACACAAACATGCAATACATGATGGTGGAAAAAAACCCCTGAAGATTTGTATAATTCAATTAAACTGCTCAAAAGATAAAACTAAGATGTAAATTACTTTACAATGAGCAAACATATACCATCAAAACTGTTATTTAAGGGTGTTCTTAAAAGAAAAAGTTTTAAAACATCTTTTTGCATTATCATGCTAGATTCCTGTTGGCGCCACAGGGTTTAAAAAACAAAAATCAAAATCTCAAACGGGAAGTTCAATCTTGCTACAAAACGTAAGATGCAATTACTGTAACATCCCATAGCAGTCGAACTTCTAAGGAAATAAGAGCTCTGTCCAAACAACGCGTACAAATAACTGCAGTAGAACCAAACAGCCTTCTAGGCTAGCAGCGCTGAATGCCGAGAGAGCGCAGGAAGCGGCGGCAGGTGAAGCGCAGGTTCGACGGGCTGTGTCGGCAGTGTCACGCCTGCTGCTCGCCGCTCTGGTCGCTGCCCGCGCCCCGGCGCGGTGCCGGTGCGGGTTCGGAGCCGGGGCCGGGCTGCGGCGGGGGCTCGGCCGTGCCGCGCTCGGGGCCCGGGCCCTGCAGCTGCGCCAGCCGGTACCCGGCCAGCATCTCCTCCAGCAGGTGGCGGTAGTTCCCCCTATGATTAATCCGCATCTGCCTCAGCGCCTCCACCAACCTCCCCTGCGTTCCGCCTTCCTCGGCCGCGCCGGGCTCCTTAGGTTGAGATTCAACACCCCAAAAAAATCAGCAGTTAAACTAAAAGATTTTCTAACCACGTTAATGAAAAAAAAAAAAAAAAAAAAAAAGGCTAACCGAAAAAAGTTTGGTTGTTTTTTTTTTTTTTTCAAACTGAGAAAACATCGGCTTGGCTCTATTTGGTTATAAAACACCCTATTAGCAACACGCAACTTAGAACAATGTATTTCATGTTCCTCCTTTTACACAACATAATTGAAGAAATGACAACTATTAAACCAGCATTTTTAATAATTTCAATTAATTTTGAGCCAGACAAGGTACCTCTTCCCAATTAACTCTACCTTTATTTTGAATGTCTTTGATAAATACAGACGATACCCCCCACAACTTTGGTCATTTGTTGATGGAAAATTTTGAAAATTTAAGCTTCTTTAGCCACCAGGTCAATATATTTAATTGTGAATTTCTGCATAGCCAGTAGCAGCACAATTCTGGGAGCAACTCAAAAGGTAACTCTACTGACAGCAGTTTAAT
Source organism: Pardalotus punctatus (assembly GCA_013400915.1). NCBI lineage: Eukaryota > Metazoa > Chordata > Aves > Passeriformes > Pardalotidae > Pardalotus > Pardalotus punctatus. Next base: position 54,077 of record VZTX01004044.1, on the reverse strand, counting down.
TGAAGCATCACATCAAAATAAACGCTCAGTGTTTTAGTAAACACTCTCTGATTTTTGCATGCATGATGCTGCCAGAAAAAGACACAAGCAGCTACCCATGAGCACCAGGAATGCTGGTGTTTGAACAACATAAGACACACCTTTGGGCAAACTGGGTATTGTCTAGAAAAATTAGCAGTTATTTAATGTCAAACCTAAGAACCTATAGCACAAAATCTGAGTATCAAGTGCTGATCAAGGAATGGAAGTCTTCTCAGCAAATGACCTGTTTGGTTACAAGCCTTCAGCTGAAAAAAATATTGTGTTTTTTGGTGACAGACATCTATTAAAGCACTTCGAGACTGATACTAGGTATTTTCACGTTCGAGTGCTGAAGCAGTACTGTCACTTTAAGGGAACAGCACCTTTTAAATTATTAGTATCTAGCAACTTATCATTCTAGACAAATGAAACTCTATCTCTGGAAGCTAGCAGATTTTTCAAGACATTAGAGGTACAATCCAGACTGTCTTATTTACATGCTGACCTCATTTTATTGTCATGTAGTCCGAAAGCTTCCTAACTGTAAGAACCACCGCCACTCATTTACAAGCTTAACAGCAGCACTGAGAAAGTATCTTGGGATCAGTAAGATTCTGCATGCTCTATGCAATGTTGCTGGAATAAAAGCCCCAAGACTGATTAGCACAGTCCAAGTTAAAATGGGGACAATTTTACCACAAAAATGACTACTACTGCATACAACGGCATCCCTCTAAGTTTAATTTGTTCAGTAAATAAGGGACATACTTTAATAGAGGTTTGCTGTGGTCTTAGTTTGAGATGTTTTTCCTCCCATGTACTAGCATTTTCATATTCAAATATGAAAATATTCAAGAGAATATTCAAGAGCTCAATACTCTCTTCTCTTCAAGGGCCAAGTGGGGAGAAGCAAGATAAAGGAGGTAGTTTTAATGTATGAAGTGGGACTGGTTTAATGCCTTATAAGCACAATGTCATTGAAAATCCAGGGCATCAGGAAGAGGCTACAGATGAATCCTGTTTCTCGGTCTGACAAAGAAAAAAACCCAAATCTGAGTTATCTATATACCTAGCTAATATTAACCATGGCAGCATAGCTGAAGACTTTCAGTTTTTTTAAATTCAGAGAACATTTAAATTCCATACTTCGTCTACTCCATCAGTTTTGCTCCGAGGCTGACATTAGCACACATACACCCTGAATTTCCACATTTCACAATACCGAGATCTTTTAAAATTTCTTTGGCAGACTGAAGTGAATAATTTTGCTGCATGCAACACTGAAGAGTAAAAGCAATAAGCAATATAATAGCAGCCCTGAGACTCCTAAGCAATTCAAATGCTGGTAGGAGTTGAATTAGCAGTGCTGTTAGTGTTTGATATTCAAACTCACATCCTGCTTTGCGTTGCACCCTATTTTATGGGCTATTTTGTGCTTCCCTTGTGTCCCTCCATGCTAACAGAGAAGAAACCCCACGGACAATAGGACAGAAACTGCCTCTTTATATAGTCAGAGATTTCTCTCTAATGATGTGTGGCTAGAACAGGTCCCTGAAAACTCTGGTTATTGTGCAAGGTGGGATTTGTCTTCCTTCTCATTTCAATTCAACTTAACTGCTACTGACCATAAAAACAAGAATAAATTTGTGCTAGCTATATTCAATGAGCATTCACAATTTTTACACAAGTTCTGTGCTATTAAATTATGTGTATGAAAAGGGCTGCTACGCATTAAAGACTGGATTTACAATGTTGTGAGAATGGTGTAAGAGTTGTAACCAATTACATTTTTTAAATTATGTGTAGCAGCCCTTATTGACATATGATTTGGTTCAGCCAACTGCAGAGTATATTATTAGTAAAAACAAGAGAGAAACACGATTGATTTCAAATAAGATGCTCAAAGGCAGCTTTAAACAAATGCCACGGGAACTATTAACACTGCCACTGTAAGTTTAACATAGTTCTTTGTGTTTAAGGATATATACATAAAGTAGTCTAATTGGGTAGTAGTCTCCTAGTCTTAGGAACACATAAAAAAATTTAAATGGTCAGAGAAGTAGAGTCATAGAGAAAGAGTAGTACCATAACACAGTAAGTTGAACAACTCTTCAGTGGTATTGTAATATCACAGTGATAACAATTATTTAGCTATAAATACATTCTTTTGATTTCCCTTTAAAAATCTGAAAGCAGCAGGCCCCAATACATTATAGATTTCTGTGCTTTCACTCGCATTTGTAAAGGCACAAGTCACCACATTTATAGCAGAAGTCTCTTCTCAAACACTGCTAAAGTTGTTTGTTGTGACCCCAGTGGCAGGGCTCTCTCCAGCCCCTGATTTACAAAATACCTGTAATCTGCTGAGATTCGTAGCAGAAAAAACTTAGGACGGCTATACCCTCAAACCAGACTAGTGATCTCTGAATACTGCTGTAGTAAGGATTCTTTAATTTCTCAGACTTTTGCTCTGTATGTGTTGAAGGTTGGGGAGGGGGTAGAATTTTTCCCTATCCCAGTTGCTACATTACAATTGGCAGGATACTTAAGGACTATTAACTCTTTTTGTAAGAGACAAAAAGCTGGCGTGGGGAGTGGAGGGCAGATGTGGTCATCAGATACTGCACTCAACCACCAGCAATGGGAGAGGAAGCGGGGGAACTGCAGGCTCCTCGGCTACAGCTGCATAAAGGTTTTTCAGAGCTGCGCTGTTTTCTTCTCATTGGGGAGTGAGCTTTTATCTGGGAAGGGGACGTTCCTGNCCCTGCCGGCTGGGACCGGAACTGCACCGAACGGGAAAAGCATTCGACAGCCCAGAGACTTCTGTCACCGCATCTTCTGGTTTTTGTTTGTTTGTTTGTTATTGCTACTGTTGTTGATTGTTTGCCTTGCTATAGATACTAGTAAAACTCTGTTGTTCCTTTCCCCGTATCTTTGCCTGAAAGCACTTGATTCCAAAGTTATAATAATTTGGAGGGAAGGGGGTTCACATTTGCTGGTTCTAAGAGAAGTTCCCACCTTCCTTAGCAGATACCCGCCTTCAAACCAAGACACTATGACATCTCCTTATTTAGGCTCTATGTTAAGGATTCTCAGAAAACACACATGTGAAGATTAAAAATCTATCACCACTAGTTAGGATCTAAAAAAAATTAAAAAAAAAAAAAATTAAAAACCCCAAACATCTAAGCACAACACTACCTGAAATGTTTACAGTGCTGAGTAAAACAAAGCTAACCTAGACAGAGATACAACCATGGTTTTAATTTATATACTTTCTAAGAACTAACTTGCAAAGCTATTATGATCCAGTTCACAGGAACTCAGGGTAACTTTTAAAATTGTTAAATGCTAAAAAGTATACTCTTTAGAAGGAAGTCATATTCTCAATTGCAAAAGTTTATCTGATTGTTTGTTGTTTTTGTGATTTGGAGAGTTTTTTTTACTCATTTGTATGAATGATTTAGCAACTAATTACATCATTATTTTGCCACGATAAAAATGGCTCTAGCCTTATATACAACAATAAGATGGAAGATGACTGCCACACGCAGACTTTCCAGTCAGTAACAGAAGTATTCTGCACAACACACACTCTCAGCAGACATGTGTGCACTGTTAACTACATGGGGAAGGATTCTCAAATGCAAGTTAAGTCACCTTTGTGCTCCGCAGACTCGGCATCCGTGTCTCTAGCTCCTCATTTTTCACTGGAACATCTGTTCTTGCCTCACACTAGTTTCAACAGGGGCATCGTTAACTAGATTTCAGTCTCACTCAGCAATGTCATCATTGGCATGTACTGTATGTTTCCTTCCTACCTTTGCTTCTCCTTTAAATGTAAGATGTGTAGCAACAATATCACTGCGTGCAGACATTCTGAGGAGTCTGATGTTGAGTAACTGAACAGTTTCCTTCCCTTTTAACCTCCCTGGACACTAAAGTATCCCATTTAGAAGGCTAAAAGATCACCAGATATACACCTGAAACTAAGACCAGCAAGGAAGTCTGTTTTCATCACCTCAGAGATGACGCCCACTAAATTCACCCACTTCAAGGACAGTAAGATAACTTGCTGGGAAAGTGCAAATATCCTTCACCATAGGGGAGCTTATCCTCTCCAACTGCTCTGGGTCAGTGTCGCTTAGGGTGGAAAGCATAAAGGTGCTGACTGGCAAATGACATCACAAGATCAAATTAAATTTAATCCAGTCTATTTAAAACACATCATTTTCAAGATCTGCAACTCTATACCAACATAAGAAAAATTTAGGAAGCGGACTGGAGTGTACTGTTCACATCTCTTATTAAAGAAACCAAATTAAAAGCCAAACCAACTACACAGGGATTTTAATGGCAAGAAAGGTCAAAGCTGTTAATAGTATGTTGTTTTATAAGCAAAATGCATATTTAGGTTAGCTACCTCATTTTATTAAATTAAAACCGATAATGCACAAACATTTCCTGAAAGGAGCCAATAGACAAAAGGATGCTCTACTGCATGTTAGGACTTTCAGCCAACTTGCATGACTACTGAGAAGTAAATCTAGACTTAGAACAGGTGCATAATAAATGCAACTACAGCATATAACATTCCTAAAAAGTAACCATCAGACAAACTTGTAATGTTTTTTCTTAAAATACCAATTAATTTGTAAAACCTATGCTGTTTTAATTTCTATTTAATTTTTAAATAAGCCACTTACACCAGCAACTTTTCCCCAAAAAGAAAGGGAAGTTCTGTTTAAAAAAGAAAAAAGTAATAGCACGCTGATAGAAATGCAGAGTTTCCTGAAGGACTAAAGAAGCTAAAAAGAAGAAAATTTTGTCTATCTTGGTTTGGGGTACTGTTGCACAGTTTCTTGAAAATGAAATGGAAAAAGGATACCCTTATCACTTTCAAACTAGACAAAGGAACAAATCCTAAAAAATTAAGAAGTTAGAGATTTCTTCTCTTATTTGTACTCTAACAGAATATTGGCCCCTTCCACCCACACAAGCTTTCTAACGGAAGATAATAAATCAAATATAGGCAGTTAAGAGAAGAGGAAAATGGGAAAGACACAGTAATAACTGGGGAGAATGAGTATTTACTATCTCAAGGTGCACAATTGATAATTTCATGGTATTTCAAGTGCAACACCATTCACTGTAATAACTACCTGACTGAGGGCCTTGTAGTCATCTCAGAAGAAAAAAATATTACAAAGGATTTACTAGAATAGGAATGGTACTTCCACAAAGCAGTTCACATAAACTGTACAGGAAATGACAATGTGTACAAGCACTGATTTTTTTATCAGTTCTTCTTTCCACAGTTTTTAAACAAATTTAACCACAATCAATAGAAACACCAGTTATTACTTATTTACACTAATATTAAGAGCCACCTAATAATCAGGTTTAAAAGTACAGTAAACCATATTTCAACATACTATTTAAAATTCAGCTTAGCAGGAAATGGGCAGAAGAATGAAAGCCACTTTAGAAATCATAATTGAAGTAATCTAAAGTCACTTTACACTCTTCCTTAGACCAGTTGAGATTGGATATGAAAAGATTGTGTAAATACTACAAAAATAGTAAATATCAGTCTTGTTATCGTCTATATTCAATGTACCAAGGCCTCCCACACTTACAGAAGACAACAGGAAGTGTGTTTGCCCCCCCCTTGTACTATATTTCTGGACAGTAAACATAATAGCTAGTTAAGTAATCAACTTGCTATTAATTTTTTACAATAATAAACTGTAATTCAGAAAAACCCTGCACTGTTGCCTCACAGATTTGACTAAGAAAGTGGTAACCGTTTATTTAGATGTTTAAAAAGTCTTTTAGAGTTGGGTGTCAATTTTCTGTCTTTTTGAGGATGAACTTGTGTATCAAGTCCATCTAAAGCAAGGTACAAATTAGCAGTATGTTACAATATATATCTTGTATTTCTAATGCCTTATTGCCAGTGATGACCACTTTTGCTTAATGTACGACATGACTTTGATGTTCACATTAACAAAGAGGTGTAGCAAACAAAATGAGAACTTACCCCCTCACTGTCTCTGTGTGGATTCAGCCTACTATACACAGCTTCAATAATATTACGCCTAAAAAGAGAAGTTTTAAAAAAAATTAGCACAACAAAGGATTTCAAAACATTGAGAAAAGTTTGATCAGAGTACGCACTTCGAAGTGCTTAAGGTATTTTTCTTTCAATCTGCCTTTTTAAAAGATGAAACTCATGCTGTATCTTTACTCACTTTCAATAAGGTATTTGGGAATCTAGCAACTGGTCAGGATTTGCAAAGACTGAGGAAAGGAAAACAATTTTCTTACCTTACACTCTCTATGGTCCACCTCTTTTATAGCTGCATATTCAGATTTTGCCAAGAATAACATTTAAATCTATATTTTGCTTATTATAAAAAATTCTTCAAATTTGCTGGTTTTCTTGCCTTATTTCTGGATGTGGAACTTGAAGACAGTTCAGTTTTTCCCCATTTTTATTACATATAAACAGGTTATGACTTGCCTACATTTTGACGTGTGGTGTGCAGAGTATACTACCTCTAAGATGTGTTTCCTATTGTCTACTCACACTGTATAAATTAAAACACAAAACCACTAGCTAAACTTTTTTTCTGGCAGTGCCATTTAAGGCCACACTTTCACAGGCAGGCAAAATAAGCACAAAGCACTTCTCAAAAAATAAAACCAAACATATAACCAGACTTCTGATGCAAAAAAGTTTATGTACTCCCATCTTCAAATCAAAGTTAAAACTGGGAAACATTCAGACAACTATAATAAATATGACTGAAGTTATTGACAGTTTCAACAAAAAAGAACTGCTACATGGACTAAGACTCTTAAGTCTGGAAGTGACCAAGATCTCTAAAGTGTCTTACAGGATGAGGGCCACCAGCTGTTGACTCTTCTAAAGAGCACAAAGGCAACAACAGATGAAGACAGAAGCAAATGTCTCAAACACACTTGATGCAACAGAACTTTCTGCCCCAGAATGCAGAGGATGCTACAGGTTTGATGAGGCTTCTTCTGAATGTATTTAAGAAATCTGGAAAGGTTACGTAGCTGAGGTAGTATGGGATCCACTGGCACTGATGGAAGACCTTCCTAGAGAAAAGAAACTGAATCTTTTAGCTTATGATACAGGAAAGGGTTCTCTCCATTTAGTACCATATTTAGTGACAGAGAAATAGCACAATTTTGATTAAATGTCTGTACCAGATAAAGCAAAAGCACCTCCAATGTAACAGAAAACACCTGGACAGTCCAAGCAAGGCTGCCACAGAAACAGGAGGTAGCCACTGCAATGGATTCAAATAGACATGAAAGCCAATCTTTTAAATTCACTTTTCTGTTTTCCAGTGTATTTTTCTGTGCTTTTCTTTGATGGGAAAACTCAGGAGCAAGATGTTGAGTGGAACTACTAACACCCAGGTGCCACAGTTGCTCAGGACTTCTGTTCACTTCAGCAACAAACAATCCTTCTTGAGGCAGCATTTGAAATCACAAGGGGATCAGAGTCAAGCCAGAAAACAGGCTTTGGAGACTAAGATTTTAAAAGATTAAACAGCACCATCAACTGACCACAACAAAGTTGACACCTTAGATCTCCTGTCTCAAAGAATGGGCCAGTAGGAGCGTCTACACAAGTAAGAAGTTTGAAGGAAGTAAGCATACAGCACCAATATAAATAGAGCTACTTCAGAGGTTCCTAAGGTTTGCAAACATACTTTAGTCACAGTCACATTGTATTGCGTTTCTCCAGCTCAGTTATACTAAAAATTGGGAGCAACTTTAACTGGTGCTAAAACCATGGATGTCAGCCAGAGACAAGATTTTTTTGCAATCTGTTTGAGCCAGGTCTTGGAGTTCAAACAGAAGAACAAAGGGTAACTTCTTCCTGACCTGGTAACATCACAGGATAATTGCCTCAAGAAAAAGAATATTCTCTTGTTAGGCCAGAAATTAAGTTACACATTATGTGGGTTTGGGTTGTGTAGTAGTAATTCTTCCAAGACTTCCATTGATTTCCTGCAAGTAAAATGAACTTAAATACATCACTGCCTGTTTTTGTCGTAAGTCTGAAGGCCAAGAACAAGTTACTTAGAACTGGATAATATTCTCTTGAAATAAACTGTAGGTACACCCCTGAAGTCAGGGGACTTTAAAAGTCAAGATGAAGAGAAAGGCACCAAAATGCAAATTCTGAACCAAGTTCATTAAAAATGTAAATAAATGAATAAATGAAAACAGAATGTATGTATATGTTAAGGTTCCAGAAGAGTGAAGCAGTACATGATGCAGTTTTTCATGAGCAAAACAACAAAACACAGCAGTTAGGAGGCACCAAGAAGAACAGGCACACCAAAACTTCTCTGAATGCCTGGAATGCACACAAGTGGAGAAAAAGGCCCAGAATGCACAGATACTTCCAAGGCTAGAAAGATATAATCACAGCAAACAGTGCTCATTAACAAGTACGTGCAGTGAAAATAGATGTACAGACATACACAAATGCTCAGAGGACAGGACTTCACATTTTGTAAAATACAAATATTCCAGAAACAACATGCTCTATGCCAGGGAACAATAATGCTCCTGCTCTCTGGAGAATTCTAGATTAACAATTGTTTACACAATCCTGAATTCTCTTCATTGAAATCCTTAGGTTATAGGTTGCTTGAAAATCACCACTGGGCTCCCCAGAAAACCAATGTAATTTCTGAAGGTTTATTCCTGTTAAGTTTTAAGATGCATATTCTAATTCAATATTCTTGGTTATCTAACCATTCCGTTTCAGACTAAACAAATAAAAACAATTTTCTTATGAGAATGTTTGCCCAGCAAATATAAGTACTGTCCCAAATTTATAATGGATACTAAGTGGCTGGGAGAACATGACATGAGGAAATCTGATCTCCTGGCATTTTGATATCCACGTTGTTTGATAGCTCTTAACAAACATAAGGCAGTAAAAAGCCAAGAATACATATATTTTTATTTTTTGAAATGACTATACAGAAATAGTAAACTAGGATGTTATGTACCAGAATACGACCGATGTGTTTCCTCTCTACTGTTCTGGAATGGGAACAGTGACACAAATGTTTATATACTGCAAAAGGCAAACTAGCTTCAAATATAAAAAAAACTTCATTTCAGTATAGCTATTACAATAAGAAAAATTTAAAACATTTAAATAAAAGTTTCAGTGAATTTAACAGTTCAAGAAATTCCAGTACTGTACTCACTTGCCAGCTAAACCACCTCCTGGTGGTAAATTAGGGATATTCTCTGCAGTTAAAATACGAATAACATGAGCAAGATCAGGCATTCCTTCTTCACCCGATTTTTCCATAATTTCTAATTTGAAAAGAGAAGAAGTCCTGAATTAATACCACCCATTGGCTAAGACACTGAAATATGACACATTATCACTTAACACAGACATTATGAAAAAGTTACATGTAAACAGGAAAACATTTTTTACATTTTAAGTTAACAGTCTTTGCATGGTGGAACAGAGCTCAGATTTATAGTCTGTCTTTCCTGTATGCATCACGCCTTTCTCTCTAGGAGAAATTCAGAAGCAGACTGTGAACTGAATGAAATACCCTGGAGACAGCAGCCTGTTCTCTCTGAAAAAGACAGCAGCTGGGAGTCTGTTTCAGTTAGCATCCCACTGCAGTGCAACACGGGCACATCCATAAAGCCAATGCTTCCTGGGGATTCTGTCACGCTTCCTTGTGAGTAACACCTTGTGCTCTCAAAGGCCTGAATCTCCAGTGCATAAACACTGACCATCATGCAATCAGGAGGATATATAATGGATAGATAATATTAGCACTCAAGTGACCAAAATAGAATACAGAACTGATGAGGAATAATTAAAAAACGGTATTCCATTTTCAAAGCTGAAGTATAACACAAGTAAAGTCCAGTGCTAGTAAGTTCTTCTACCTTGGAAAAGAACTGCCTAAACTGGAGTAAATCTTCACATGTTCTCTTTCATCAGGGTTGCTGTTGAGATGAATGTGTAAGATTGTGTATACATTCACACAGGTGTAACACTACCAGCTTCCAGTCATCGGCCTCTACTCAGTCAACCACTACCGTGGCATAAAAAGGTTCAGTAAGTTATCTACAAATTGTAGTTGTATGCATGAGTCACTTACTTTAAAGAGACTATTTTTTTCTGAAAATCAACTAAATTAAGGAACAGAGTGCCATTTCCTGGAGACACTGCTCTAGATAAAAACCTCTTTGAGCCACAAACTAGAAGAATTAAGAATGAGTTCTCTCAAGCATCATCCTAAAAAAACTTCAGTCATTCTGTATCTTGGCTACTATCCAAAGACAGGATAAACAAATAATTTAAATTTCTTACAATTTATTATATTCTGGATTTTGTGGGGTTCTGTAGTTTGTCAGTTATTAACTGCAATTCTGATACACCCTTTTAAATAAATTGAAACATATGAGAGAACTGAATTGACTTCTGTGCCTAATTTTCTCTTTGTGGGACCAAACTTTGGATGTCTGAAAAACCAACAGCAGAAAGTAGTATTTGCAAGGGGCAGTAAGAAAAGAGTGACCTACCATAACCTCATTACTGTCCAAAACATCTGTGGAAGGTCCCTTGTCCATGGCAGTGGGGTTGGAACTAGATGATCTTTAAGGTCCCTTCCAACCCAAACCATTCATGATTCTGTGATTGGACTTTGGAGATGGACCAATTAAATGACTCAAACCAGAAGCAGGGCTGCACTCAGAGTCATAAATGACTCAAGCACAAGCTCAACCTCATTAAGTATTTCAGTATACTTTAGAAGTGGCAGCTTTGGAATGCAGTTATCCACATTCTGTCAACCTCAAAACCCAAACTAGCAAAAGAGCATTGGTATATAGTTCTTACACTGGAAATCTCTCTAAACTATGACTTGCTGAGCTTGCTTTTTAACAAATCTATTAAAATAAAAAAATCTCTTGTGGTATAAAGCCAGTAATTCTCTTTTAAGAACTTTGGAAAGATCTTATTGAACTACCAACTCCACTTGTTAAACAAATATACAGAATCTAGCCTTCCACTCGGGAATGTACAAAGAGTACAAATGTTATACATGCAAGTATTGAACTGCTTTTCAACACATTTTTTTTCTTTTATACTTCTTTAAAATCAAACAAAAGCATGCCTGAAACACTGCTTTTCTCCCTGAGCCAGAGCTTAAAATACCCAAGTACAGTAGTGAAAAAAATCTGTTTCCTAAAACATTTGATCAGTTAGTACAGTCAGCTAGAAATTTAAGGACCACAAGAAAACAGAAACAGAACAGCGTACACTGATTAAGAACAAATACCAGTGATCAAACTAAAATTGCTTCAGAAGTCCCAAAGGATTTTATACTAAGTTCTAATGCTGCCCCGATTCGTATTAGTCACTTAGTGAAAGAGGGGAGTATCCAAGAGAACTCATAGCTTATATTTTAGACAACATCTATCTTTGCAGCTTGGTAGTTCAAAGACAAGCTTATTTTTTTTCAGAATGTTTTTACTACAGGTATAAATAAAATCGTAATTGCAAAATTGTCATATGCAAAGCTGCATATAATGTGTGAACTGTTAACTCAACACATTTTTAAAAATATTGTTCTTTTAACTTGTGTTCAGACACCTTTACTTGCATTTTGAAAGGAATAGTCATCATCTACAAAGGTATTTAAAAGAAATCCATATTGTCAATGTCACAACATATCCACCAGGCTTTACATTTTTAGAATTAAAGACAGTTTAAACCTTTCAGGCACAACTCTTATGAACTGTTTTCTACACTACACTTAGTCAAAAGATGAATGGAAAACTGATTAAGGCAGTTGTCTTTTCCTAACCAAAAAGAAATTCTCACCTTCCAAAACTTTTCCTTACTCCAACACTTGAGATGATACTCTTGCCCCCCATGTTTTTGGTTGTTTGTTTTTTTTTTGTTTGTTTTGTTTTTGTTTAGTTTTGGGTTTTTTGTTTTTGTTTGGGGTTTTTTTTGGTTGTTTTCCAGTCAAAAATATTCTTGCTCACTACTTTAACCTTTAAATCAGATACTGTTTAAAAAAATTACAACATATTTCTAAACAATTTTTCTCATGCTGCATGGTAGTTTTAAACATTTTGCTAAAGCTTTTATCATTTCTGAACGAAGAATATTCAAGGCACGTGTGTAAGGTAAACTGCAGTCCAACAACTTTTTTTCTTTTAATTAAGAAGACTGTGTCAAAATGACAATTCCATAGAATTTATGAGTGCAAAAAAATGTTAAAAATCAGATAGACATTTCAAGTTCTTCTAAAGTCTGTTTAATTTAATTTCTCCACTTCTTGTCAGAATTTCCTCAAATATGCTAATTCTCATTTCTTGTTAAATTCTTGCCATTTAAAGGCCTTGAACTCCGTCCAATTAGCAGAACACAGAATGACACAGGGAACTCAAGCAGGGGAAAAAAAAAATAAAAAAATCAAGAGCTGAAGCAACAGAAGTTCAAGCTTTGGAGCAACTAACTTCTCTGAAGCACTTAAGCTACACAATCATTTTGAGTTATATTTGGAATGACTCCACATCAGTTTAGACTACAAACTCTTGACTGGATTTTTTTTGGTATGTGTATTATTTAGTTAAATATGATAATAGAGCTAAAATTAATTAGTTAACAGATTAGTTAATACAGTCACTCTGATCACAACTTTTCTGACAGCTTTTGTATTTATCTCAACATTCACTTAGGAAAGCAATAAAATACACCGCAGTTCCATATATTTTTCACCTACTTGCTAACAGGGAGAAGCCACTAAGAAGCTGGGAATACTAACCTGTAACCACTGTGCACACCTGACTGCGGCCAGTGAAGGCAACTGCTCCTGGCTCTCTCCCAGAGCCTATTAACAGCTCATGTACTCTACTCTGACAGAGAAGATAACAGGTATTTATCTCAACTAGTGTCATCTAGGAAGCCTGGGATGTAAGCCAAATTCCAAGAAACAGGCCTAAAGTTAGCATTTGAAGTGACCACTAGTGCTCTCTAATCTCAACAGAAATTACAAATATCCAACCCATTTCTATTTAGATCCTGTTCAAACAAGAGGAAAAGACACCACCACACAACAGGTGTGTGCTCAGAGATACTTGTACCTGAAGAATGTCACACATATACATTAAAATTTAGGTTGGCTACATCAACTAGCTAGATTACTGGGACATTGACACAAAAACCCAGTACAGCTTTTTCTTTTTGTCAAAAACTTGCACAGAAAAAGGGAAGAAATAGTATAAATATCCCTTTTAATATTTCATAAGCAGGACATTAGCAAGATCACAATTTACTGAGCTGATATAATACTCTGCAAGGTCGGTAGTTGCATTTTAACCTATTAAGACAGAAGTAAAAACTTAAAGCTCACATTAAGAAAATGTTAGCAGAATACCAGGATAAACTAAGCATGTGGCCTAAAACATTCTTCCTGATATACAGAAGTTCAGAGTTACAACCAGGCCTGAATTTAATCCAACATAAGGTGGCCTAATGTCTTTGGTGGCTTTTGTTTCCATGCTCAAGATAGTGAGCAAGTCACAATTTGATTGTGCTAATGAACATAATAGTGTCACAACTATCTAGTGAACTAAATGGATTTCTTACCTTCAACCCGTGATTCCAAGTACTTATCCAACTCGGCATCTTTTTTCACTGCCTCATCTGAGACCTTAGGAGCATTTGAAAAACAAACTAATACAATACTCATGTTATCACGACTCCCCTATATGACAAAAAAAAAAAAAAAGAGAGAGAAGTCAGTATGTTTAGTCTTATTCTTCATTTTTCTTCTCTAAACACATTTGTTGTAAATACAGTACTACAGGCAGAGCTGGGGGAAAAAAAAGCCCTGAAAAAACCCAGTATTTTGATCAATAAGAACCTCTAAGTATGCCAACTACAACACTCACCAGAATTAATTTTACTGATTTTGACTGCATATTCTTAGTAATGAAGCTTAAATAATTACTGGACTTATTTACATGTCAACCATTTAAAAATAGTAGCAATAAAACAGCTCAGAAATCAGATAGTCGTGTTATGTTACCTTAAGCCAAATTGTAAAACAACTCCTGTTGCAAAAAGAAATGCAGAATACTCTCCTCTACTATTAGAATAGCTTAGCTCAAGCAACTAATTTGTTTTAGTTGCAGGGCATTCTCGTAAGCCATCACATGCATTACAAGTCTGTTTATCAGAATGTACCTGTGTCACACAGCACCCTGAAACAAGTATAAAATATGAATTTGTTTCATATGGTCAAGCTGACCTTATAGACGATCATGTGCTCAGAAATATCACCCAATGGCTTTTTTAGATACTAATTTTAATGCCAGTTCTTTACTAGCATACTATGATATTTACTGCTCATATTTAATTTTCAAAATTATAATTCACAGCCAAATTTAAAAACAATTCTAAGCCTCTTACAAGGAGATCCAGCAGAACCATAATAAACTACTGGTTTGAAAAGCAAATCTTAACTTAATTTTTTTTGGTGTAGAATATTAAGCGCTATTAGTCATTGCACATTGTTGCTGTGTAAACCCAAGCTACTGGATAGCTCTAATCGTCTATCACAACAAATCCTTCTCCTGAAGCAATTAATTAAGAAGTTGACATAAGAACGAATTCCTTCAGAAATACTACTCAGGAGTTAGCCTGCATTCCCTTTTGCACCAAGCATATGAGGACACCTATCACTTAGTATTATGCAGTACAATTCACAGCCTGAAGACAGAACAACATTCTAATATTGTTACAGAAATACAGGATCTGACTTTGGAAAATAAACACGTGGTCAGTGCTCAGTTTTACTGGAAGTATCCCAGAGTGACCACCCTTTAACAAGGTTGGTCAAATGCTTGGTCAGAAAAGCCACGGCATTTAAACCAATCATACAGTGTATGGCATATGCTAGAACACAACCCTATTTCTGGAAAAAAACCCACAACTTACCCTTTAGAGTTACAATTGTGAATTTTAATTTTTCCTCAAAATTGCACATTTAGTCTGTGGCCTAACAAAGGAACTCTGTTTGCACTAGTAGGAGTTGCACTTTTCAGGGAATGCTGGAAATTAAATACCTATTTAATATATGCAGACCGACTGGTAGTCGCTCTAAACAAACTAAATTTGAGGAACACAAGCAAGCTCAGATGCAAGAGTAGTGTTACTCCATCTAAGCTATAATGACCTGAGAGCACCACTTCAGGGGACAGACAAACCTTGAAACACCTTGAAGAGGTGATGGTGCCAATGCTGGTGTGATACAAAGGATACAAACACGACCAAACTTCAAAGAACAAAACAACCCACAAAGCACCTTGCTCAGAATTGATAAATTTGATAAATTTTGTACTTAGAATCAAAGTTTAGAGCTGGAAGCATATGCAAGCACTACTTCAGAAAATAAAACAACCTTTATTTTTTCAACTGCTATCACCTCTCCAAGCATAAAGAATGAGGCTGTATATTCTTCAGCAAGGATATATAATCAAACAGGTACAGAACTTCAAGGAAAGGAAGTCAGAGAAGAGGAACAGTAGGCCAGGAACTGCTGTTAACACCATACCAATCTAACCAGAAGATAATTTTAGAACACCTGCTTGGAGAAAAGTTACATACCTTATGTAAACAAGTGTCCACTACCCAATTGCACACTTTTTCCAGATCATCTGATACTTCAAGTCTAGACTTTACAAATTCACAGAGCTCTTCATTGCTCATTACATCCCAGATTCCATCACAAGCCAGGATGATAAACTCATCTTCTTCTGCCCTTAAAATTTCACACACCTCAGGCTCTGGAGAAACAAGTTGTTCTGTAGGGCCTTTACCATCAACACATTTGTAGTCATAGTCCCCCAGAGCTCGAGAAACTGCCAATGAACCATTAACACGCTGAATCATTACACTGCCTCCTGCGTTCTGGATTCGCTCTTTCTCCCTCGGGTTGCAAGGTTTGTGATCCTGTGTTGAAAAACAGACTTGTCCATTCCTATAGAGAACAGCACGTGAATCACCACAGTTGATAAAGTATACATGCTCAGGTGAAATCATAACTCCCACTGCTGTTGAGCCACTTCTGTCCATGCCATTTCTGAGGTCTGAGAAATTGCGCATATACTCATCAATTTTCAAAAAGCCAGTTCTGATTCCACTCTTGACATTTTCCACTGAAGGTTCAAGAGCAGATCCAGGTTTTTCTGTCGCCCTAAAGTCTTCATTGTTAGTGATGTGTTCTAATAAGTGCGTGGAGCAGTAATTTGCAACACGAGATCCTGCATGACCATCATAGACAGCAAAAAAGGACCAGTCCTCTAAGCCATGGGGAATACCTACAACAGCTGTGTGAGCGTCTTCCATTTCCACTCTCCATCCCTGCATACTGCTGAGGCCATAACGCAAGCCATTTCCTGCACCATGAGCATTATGTTTTTCTGTTTTTGGTTTATCCAAAAATGCACCCATGTTTATGCAATATTGAATCTGGAAAACAGAGAAAAAAAGTCTTATTTATAAAACCACCATCCCATAAAAGCTTTGTTGTCTGCTTCCTGTGTTTCTTTTTTATAAAAAAAGTGATAAAGCATGCACACGTGCAGAAGTCAACAACTATATTGGAGGAAAAAATAATACATTACATAAATGAAGTGTGAATTTACAAACCTGTTTGCACTTCTAGTGTTTTTTTTGGTGGGGTGCTGGGCTACTTGATAAAAATTAAACAATCTCTGTATGAAAGCAGAGTAGTTCACATACCTTTTCAGCCCTGCTGATTTTGTCATCCTCTGCAGAAACTGATTTATGATGTACAAGTAACAACTGTATCACTCCTACTCTCTTCCCAGTTTTACTGTGGCATGAAGAAAATCAGTTCATGTTCATGAATAAGAATTGACTGGTCTTGCTAGTTTTGCATGTACCATGCTACTTCTGTATTCTTGTAAAGCATGGCAAAAGTGCAATAGGGGAACACAGACAATCTGCACTTAAATACAAGAAAACCTCTCACAGGAATCTCTTAGGAAATGTTACTCAGTCCTTTATAACAACCTTCCAATATTTACTATAGAATCATAGAATGGTTTGGACTGGAAAAAACTTTAAAGATCATCTTCTTCCAAGCCCCCCTGCCAGGGCCAGGGACATCTTCCACCAGAGCACACTGCACAAAACCCCATCCAACCTGGCCTTGAACACTTCCCGGGATGACACATCCATGGCTTCTCTGGGCAACCTCTTCCTGTGTCTCGCCACCCTCACAGTAAAGAATTTCTTTCTTATCTCAAATCCAAACCTATCTTCTTTCAGTTTAAAGCCATTACCTTTGTCCTCTCACTAAACTTGGCCAATAGACCCTCTCCCTCTTCTTGTATGCTATCTTTAGGTACTTAAAGGCCTCTCTAAGATCTCCCCAGGCTTCTCTAGGCTGAACAACCTCAACTGTCAGCCATCCCTAAAAGTCTTCCATGTGCTTACATGGGATTTTAAGTTCAAACATCTTGATGTTAAAATTGATTCAATTACAACAGATATGAGCTATCTAAGGGAAGTAAATAATCCACAGAATGTTAGAAGTTCTTCAGTGTTTGAAGACCATCTCCAGAGAGCAAGCTCACAGGTAAAATGTGAATAATCTACACTGAAGCTTTAGAGGACTTCTGACTTCCTCTCCTGTAGTAGACTCAGGTGTGCTACATAGACCTGAAAACTACCTTGCCCTTCACAAAGTCAGAGTATACTCATGTATTAGAGAATACATTCTTTAACCCACAGATCTCAGAAACTCAGATACCACAACTTCTGACCATGCTAAAAATCATCACCCTATAAAATCCTTAGATGTGAAAATTACAGAAAATTTCATCCAAGAAGAATTGGTGAGAATTCTGCCATGCCTGATCCTGAGCAGTCACTGGTCTCTGGCACAGTAGTACCCACCAAGTCTACAGAGTCATGATAATCTAGTTCTAGTTTAAGAATTTGTTACCAGACCAAGAAGAGGTTAATTAATCCTCTGCTGAGGATCCCCACTATTACAGTCCCCAAGAGTTTGTTCAGCAGTTATTTGCAACACTGTGAATTGGTAGAAAGGACACACAAAGTGTACCCATCACTGAGATACGTGGTCAAAACTTTCCACAACCCTTTTTCTCAAAACATCTGATTTTGCTTTGAAAACAAACAAAATTAATCTGTGTCAGAGGGTATCACAAAAGCCATGCAAGGCAGTGCAACATTCCACCACAAACCAGAGTTCTCAGCAACTGATGTTCTCAGTTAAGAGCTGAACAAGGTCCACAGTTTAATAGTGCAACTAACATCAGTAAAGGAGACCTGTGAAAGGATTCTAATAGTTTACAATCACTTATTCACAAATTACACACAATGTAAAACTATTTTAAGAGCACACAAAACATTCTTACCAGTAAAACTGTCATACAGTGAAATGCTGTCAAAATGACAGATATCCTCCAATATTTCAGACCTTCTATGAGATTTCTTTAATTAAGTATGCCCTTATATTCTTAAAATCAAAAATATGGAAGAAATCATGTGACTGAGTAAGGAAAAAGATCAAAACCTATGCAATTGCAAAGGCCTGTGAGCTCACTATTGTGTTGTGTTTTATATAGGTAAAATAAAACACACCAAAAAAAACCCACCAAAGGCATGTGTCACACCTTAGTTTTACCTACTGCATAAGTAGCTTCACTTTCTTAAAACTCATAAGAAACTGGAAAAAAAGAAAACCACACTATTCAAGATTATGTCCTTAATATTCTAAATATCCCATTTAATATTGCAAATATAGGATGCAGAGATTGACTTGCAATCAGTAAGTCTAGGAATCCTCTTAGGCCTTTATCACACATCTCCCGGAAGAGCACAGCTCTACCTTCTTTATCCCTTCCATAACAGTGTTGGAAGACAGCTTGCTCTTTTTTCCTCCACACTGAAGAAATTCATATCTCACCTCTCCTCACATATCACATGCTCTGCCCCTCAGTAACAGAGTGGTTCTCTGCTCAGCATGCTTTGCAGGTCTTTGCCTTTCTTGCACTGGGAGGTGAGCAGTCGACACTGTATTCCAGATGCAGCCTCACGAGTCCTAAACAGAGGAAAAGCATCACTTCCCACAAAATACTTGATACACCTTTTCTACTAAGTGCCAAACTCTCCTTACTACAGACACAGTGCTGTCTAATGCTCACCTCACTTGTTCTGGTTTTTTACCAGGATCCCATGGCAGGTTCTTTCCTGCAAAGCTCATTCCTACACAGTCATCACCTGGGGACGAGGTTACTTTATTCCAGGTACATCACTTAATTATACCTCCTGAGGTTGCCATCAGACCATCTGTCCAGCCCACCAAGATCTATCTACTGTTAAGGCCTACCCTCGGGCTAACTGACCACTCCCTGGTATTCCATATTTTAAGCATGAATACCCTTCCACTGTCCAAGTTTTTAATGAAGACTTCATCATACTTCCTCTTAGGCGAAACACCTCAACATTTCTTCAAGAAGTTAAGGCATTAAGCCCCAAATATCTTTGCAAAGCAAGATTCAGTATCAAGATAAAACACTGTCAGCAAAGGAACAGATAAACCACCCATATGCAAACCAGTAATTCAGTCATGGCTTTAATCAGCAAAAACCCAACAATTCAGTACCCTTCAGTCTTAAGATTTATTTTCCAAAGATCCCATTTTAAAATTAAATTTAATTGCATAACAGATTGGTTTGAGAAAACATTAATTTCTTTGTGGTGAAAATGTTTTACTCCACATAAAATTATTAGTTGAAACTTTCAAAATCAGGAAGACCATGCCTACTGTAATTCCCAAAATTTTCTTAGAAATTGAGAAGGTCTTAGTTCTTTGTCCATGCTCCACAGACTTTTCTTTAAAACAATATATACTATCCAGATCAAGAACCAAACCCTAGGATTCTCTTCTCCTGGCAGTCTTTCAAACTCTGGGAAAATATAAAACAATAACAATCAAAATTTTAAAAAACCGTATCGCCTGACAAGGACCAATAATCACCAAGGCTCAAGGTTTTGGAATGCCTTTACAGATGAGAAATTGAAGAAATTACTGACCTTTGCCCCTCTCTGGCAATGAAGAAGCTGATTCTGAGGAATACATTGCAAACACAGAGGCTCCAACTACCTCCCTAGCGCACACTGCTCATCTCCAGTCTCACATCACTAGCTGAGTCATTTCCAAGAGAATTCAGGGCAACAAGTCTCTAAGAAAAGCTGACATGCCCTTCCCAGAGCAAAAATCTAACCCAAGGCTTACTTCTCTGAAGTTCCAACCTATCTTTTTCTCTGATGTTTTCTACGTAAATAAAATCCTACACGAGGTCCTTATCCCATATACAGGCAACACAGGCAACAATTCAGGCTCAGGAAACCAAACACATCTAGCCTTTTGAGGCATAGTAGTATGAAGGCAAAAGTCATGTCCTCTGACAGGCAAGAAAAATTCAGGATCAATATCCTTTCTGCCCCAACTACACAGTGAAGACTCTTTGGTATTAGATCAGCAAAGAGCCTTAAAATCAGGTCTGTGCATAAGCTTGTGTCTGCATTTAAAAGACAACCACATCTGCTGATTTTGTCCAAAGATCTACTTAAAAATTGAGAAATGGTTCTTGCTCAGGTATAGATATTAATGATTTTCTATTACATCATAAAGGGGAAATAGGCAGCTATTTTAAGTGAAAAGCATGCTCCTTTCCATTTAGATTTATATTTAACAGGCAAGTATTTACTTGATGGCTGTCATGAAGGTCAGAACTGTCCTGACTTGAGCTGGGATAGAGTTAATTGTCTTCCTGGTAGCTGGTATAGAGTTGTGGTTTAGATACAGTATGAGAATAATGCTGAAAACACACTGAGGTTATTAGTTGTTGCTAAGTACTGTTAGTTATACTGAGTCAAGGACTTGACAGCTCTCATACCCTGCCAGCGAGAAGGCAGGAGGGCCACAAGAGACACAGCCAGGACAGCTGGCCCAAACTGGCCAAAGGGATATTCCATACTACATGACATCATGCTTAATATATAAACTGGGAGGAAAGCTGGCCAGGGCTACTGCTTGGGACCTGACTGGGCATTGGTCAGCAACTGATGAGCAACTGCATTGTGTCTCACTTGTTTTGCATATCTTAGTTCTTTTATTACTATAATTTTCTTCCTTTTCTGTCCCATTAAACTGTTTTTTATCTCAACCCACAAGTTTTCTCACTTTTATTCTGATTCTCTCCTCCATCTGACTGGGTCAGGGTAGTGAGTAGCAGCTGTGTGGTACATAGTTGTTGGATGGGGTTAAATCATGACAGTAATTTTTGGTGCCCAACACAGGGCATGACAGGTTGAGATAATGACAAATCTGACTAGAAGACATTAGAAGAAATTTGTTACAAATAGTCATTATATTACTTTAGTCACTGGTCACAGTGATGATGTATTTGCTCTCAAAGTTGGTGTGCTTGTTTGTGAAGCTGCGTTGTGTAATACTTCACTCGTATATATTACCCCTGTGCTGTTTGTCACCCATGGGAACTGGGCTAAGGTTATGTTGGTGTATTCTGTAACACTGGCTCATAATATGACAGAATTGCCGGCTGTGAAACTGATCTGGTATTTTGTACTCAGCACTGCTGACATCTCCATACTTTGGGAGCCATCTATAGGAAACTACAAATAATTACAACTTTTACGTCTTCTCAGAGACCCCATCCATGGGGGAGACTGGACCTCCCTTGATCTCCCCCTTCTTCTCCAGGCTAATTGAAACACCACTTGGGAATTTTTAATATCCTTGGGATGTTCAAACCAGCATTCCTATTGCTATGCCTTCTGAATGTGTTCAAGGTCTTGTTTAAGGATAAATAACTGTTTCAGAATGGCAGCCAGGGGTCGGCCCCAAGGCTGGATAGTGGTAACTAGCAGGGTGTGTGGGATAGCATGGGCAAGGGCCTAGGACAGTGGGGACCTCCAGTGCTTTGGAACTTCAGTCCTGAGCAAGTGCAAAATCTGGAAAATCTAGTTAAATATTTGGAAAAACTATGCTGTCACCTTGGTAATTCCAGAGAGTCAAAAAACATGGAAATGTGCTGTGGCCTGGCCCAGGCCTACTGAGCCATGTTCAATACTATACAGTATCCTTGAGGGCAAAAAAAGGCCTCTGGATGTGACGGCAAAAGGATAGGCAGAGGGGCTGCTCCAACCCCAGTGACAAGCACTGGGGCTGAACCAAAGCACCAACTCGTGCCTGCATCAGCCCCTGCTGTACACAAGGAGAGAGATACACGGAAGTGAGCTCATTTACTGAGGGATGAAGAAGCAAGGCCATCAAGAGAGGAGGCAGAACACATAAAAGAGATTAAAAAAACCCTTGCCTTAAAAAACCCTACCCTTGAGCAAGCTGCAACATATGCAAAAAGATTTCAGCCATCATCACCTGGCTGGTCCAATGCTGGAATAACAGGGCCAGTAGCCTGGAATTAAAGGGTAGAGAAGCCAAGCAGCTGGGATCCCATTCTACAGAAGGCGGCATTAAGAAAGCAACTGGAAAACGGGCACAAGCACTCAGCCTCTGTGACTTGTGTCAGGCATGAAGGAAAAGTATTCCTTCAAGGAATATGTCCACAGGCAAGTGGACCATCATGGATAGAGGCATCTGGTATCTGAGGCAATTAGTCAAGATGGAGGAGATTTATGATGATCTGGGCAATGAGGAGTTATCCAAAGACCCAGATGAAGCCTAGTGTACATGACCCATGTGATGGAAGTTTGTATGGGATGCACCATTATCATATGCCAACTCACTGGCAGTAATGACCTGGAAAGATGGAAAAGGACAAATGGTAGACTAACTGGCCAAAAATGCAAAGAAAATGCCTCTTCCTTGCTAAAGGCCTGTGTCTTGGCTGTGGACAAAGAAGGCAGATGCATCCTATTCCCACCTGTATAGACCAGTGTTCCAACTATTAGGAGTAGCATATACAGCACAGGCCATGCTGTGGTTTTACCTGTGTGGGTAACATGAGGAAGCGGGATGGAAAAATCTACCTTGACCCTAGAGGCGTGAGTAGGGGAGTTGCAAGGAAAAACAATCACAAGAGCAGGTTCTTGCAGGCCATTGCTGCCCCAGTCTCTAGTGGGCAGTTCCCCACAAACAGTAGAAGGGCTGCTCTTATTCCTGATCTTCAAGGGGCTTCTGATTTACAAGAGGTGAATAGTGAATACTACAACCAGGATTAGAGGGGCCCTGTCTCCAGCCAGGTAGAGGAAAGAAACAACAGGGTTTACTGGACTGTGTGGATTGGATGACTTGGCACAGCAGACCCACAGGACACAAAGGCTCTAGCAAACACTGCTGCATGGGGCAGCATCTGTGCTTCCGGAGTGACAGGGCAATCCCAACAGCTAACTCTACTGGAGTCCAAAGTAAGCCTGACTGGGAACAAGTGGCAAAAGCACCCCCTTGTGACCAGTCCTGTGACTCCAGTGCATCCTTGGCCTAGACTATTCTCAGGAAGCCGTACTTCAAGGACCCAAAAGGGTACTGCTGGGCTTAAGGTATAGCTGCTTTAGAGACGCTAGAAATTAAACAGCTGTCTACGTTGCCCCATCTCCTGGAGGACACTTCTGGTGCGGGGTTGCTAAGGGTCAAAGAGCAACGGGTGCCATCATGACAGTGCACTGGCAGCAATATCACACCAACCAACACACCCTGATGCCATCCATAAGTTGACTTGTCAAATGGAGAGCCAAGGAGTGATTGGCAGAATTCATTCACACTCTCTGGCAGTCCCACATGGCCAGCACAGACTAGCAGCAGACCGTCATGGCCCAAATGAAGACATGCCACCTCTGAGTCCAGCCATGCCACACCTGCTGGACCTTCCATACAAATGAGTCAGAGGCAGCCAAGCAGTATGCCACAATTGATATTGCTAATGCAGTTTTCTCAAGCCATTGGCAAGAGAGTGCAGGCCCATCCAGTACACCTGGAATCGACTACTCCAGGGGTGGAAACACAGACCTACTATTAGCCATGAACTGATCTAAACAGAAGGCAAAGCTCCAGAACACCTAATACATGGATGACAATACTGTGTGGGGCAACGCAGCAACAGAAGTTTTTGAGAGAGGGGGGAAAAAAAATAGTTCAAATCCTTCTGAAAACTGGTTTTGCCATAAATTAAAGAAACATCAAAGGCCCTTGACAGGAGATCCAGTGATCATCTACAGGATTGCATTTGCTCAAGGACCTGGGTGCACTTGGTGGGTAATGCAGAAGGATGGGGAAGTCCGATGCATAACTCAAAGGGATTACCTCTGGGTAAGAACAGAGAATGATTTGAACTGTATTATGTTATTTACTATAAAATACTGTAGGTCATCACTACTATGGTTGTTAAATGCCATGTCAAGGGTATTGTAACAGAATTACCCAGAATAATGAAGAATAAATTTTGATGATAGAACCAGATGAGCACAGCAGTGATGCAACTAGCGCTGGCTTCAGCATAAAATGATCCAGCACTACACACACATTCTCCTGCTCTGAAGGACTACTGTGACAGATGAAGCCCAAAGTCATGGACTAAAACTCAACAGACATTTTGGAGGGATGGCTCATGTACAATGGGAATCATATCTCTGTGTATATATCAAAATACAGGAAAGGTGATAGCGATTACTCAGGAAAGTGTGGAACCTGGGTAGGATGCAGATGGTATAGAATAAGGGTTGGATATAGTCCTGCTTTCACCAGGGATAGAGTTAGTTTTCTTCCTAATATCTGGTACAGAGTTTTGGTTTGGATACAGTATGAGAATAATGTTGATAGCAACAACTAAAAACATCAGTGTGCTATGCAGTGTTTATACTAAGTCAAAGATTTTTCTGCTTCTCATATCCTGCCAAGAGAGAAGGCTGGAGTGGCACAAGAAGTTGGGAGGAAGACACAGCCATGACAGCTGCCGCAAACTGCCCAAAAAGACACTCCAAAACAGATGACATCATGCTCAATGTATAAACTGGGGAGAAAGCTGGCCAGGGGCTACTGCTCAGGAACTGGCTCACATTGGTTGGCAAGTGGTAAGCAATTGCATTGTGCATCACTTGTTTTGCATATTTTAATTATTCTTCTTCCTTCCCTGTCCCATTAAAAAGTCTGTGTCTCAACCCATGAATTTTCTCATTTTTATTATTCTCTTTCCCATCCCACTGGGGAGGGAGGAGGGGGAGTGAGCAAGCAGCTTTGTGGTGCTTAGTTGCTGGCTAGGGTTAAACCATGACAGCAACCAACACATAATTACATTATAAAGGTCTAAAAGCCATAATCAAAGTTTTTGTAGATACTATAAAATAATTTCCACATCACATGTCAGTTTCAAAGAGAACATCAGAACTAAGCTAATACCTTGATGGCCAACAGTCCCAAAGGCAATAACATATCTTTTCATAATATGAGAATGGTCCAACATAAATCTTTTGGGCTTAGGTCATAAAAGTGTACTGTAAAATGTCTCTTCCTCAGAAGGATTCACTCAACAGGCTAGTCATTTCTAATAAGTCACTGCTGTGGAAAAGAAACAGTGCCAGAGTTTCCTGTTACAAAGCACATGTGCTCAAGCTATAAAAAAAGAACGACATTTCAACAGAAAAAATGCTGCACTAGATATTAAAGATGCAAATGACAAATAAATAATCCAAGTGTCTCTGAGAAACAATTTCAAAACTTATGAAAAGTGCAGGAAGAAATAAGTTCTCTGGTTTAAGTAAAAAAAAAAAAAAAGAAGAAAATCAAACTTTAGTCTTGGTAGAAAGCTCCTCTGTCTCCACAGTCTCTCTCGTGTGTATTATGTGCACATACAGACTTTATGCAGTACATCTGTCTACACACACTGCAGATAGTTTTGGGTTTTGATACCAGAAAACTTGGTCTTCCTTCTGACTTACTGACCTCAAAAATGCTGGGACAACATGAATTTGCCTTAGGCCAACAGTTACTGAAGCTTTGAGCAAGAGCTCTACTTGAAGCTTGGCTATAACAGCTACTCTGTCTAACTATGTAGCCACAAATACTGGCAGAAGCAAACAAATGACTGCAATCTAAGGATAAGATCTGAATATTTTATTTTCACTTAAAAATGAACTACATAAAAGAAGAGTTATTACCAAACCCCATTCCTGGGGTTTATTTGTTGGGAGGATTTTGTTCTGGTTTTAGGTAATCTGTGGCCATGGATATGGCCTTTAGGAAGGATGTCAGCTAACCAAAGACACTGACAGGAAGAAATTAAGTACCAATGTAAAACTTCAATATCGAGCCTACTACCAAACACTTTTCCTGCCAGGATGTTGTGAAAGAAGTCAAATAGGCTTCTGAACTAGGAATTTCAAAAAATTGTGCAAGTTATCACCATCACCAGGTAGCATACATGCCTAGGAGCTACAGTTGTAATTTTTAAATTAATTTCAGCATCTCTATTGTTACAACAGTTGGGGGGAAAAGACCCAATAACAAAGATAAACAAAACACAAACTTCCCCCACTACACTACTTTTAAACCAGCAAGTTACAAAGAAGATGAAGATTTGAGAATGAACTTCAGCTATTGCAAACTGGTCTGGAGGTACAAAATAATCACAGGTGTAATTTAATGCTGTATATTCACATCTATTTTCAATGTCAGTATCACTACCTGAAAACATTAACGCTTCTGCTCTGCCTCAGCTACTCACCACTACATTGTGCCAGCAACTTCTTTTCTTTCAGAACTGCTGGCTGAAATGTTTTTGCCCTTACTCTTTGAACTGTTTCATTGAAGAATTGCAAAGTTAGCTTTAGTATTTTGAAACTTTGTGACTTTGACTGCAGTGGGTTTGGAAGCCAGCAGCTTAGACAGCAGATCCAAGGGGGCTGTAACCTTCAACAGAAAAGTAAAAAAAATAGAAAGGAGCAGCAGGAGCGGGGTTAAGGGCTAAAACCTTGCTAGCTACATTGTTAACACCAGAAAAACATAAGCTTGTGGTCCTTTCAGAGATTAATTTTATAGTCTGCTTTCTTGCACCTTACATGGATGATACTACTTAACTACAGATCTTCAGCTCAGCTTATGCAGCAACCATCTGTCTCCCATGGACAAACGGCACACTTTATGCTGAGGCTTACTTTTCCAGAATGCAGCTTGATAGGTACAAAGTTCAATATTGTATCTCAGATATTCAAGATGAACTTCACAAAAAACTTGAAAGCGGACTCTGAATCTAGCTTTCTAATCACAGCACTTAGTACAAAGTGATCAGTGCCCAGGTTGATGTATTTTTCAGTCATAGAACCTTTATCACACAGTTTCCTTCATTCAAGTCACGGAATTCAATTTCACACAGTTCTGTGGCCAAAAGAAAACTTAGGAAAAGCACTGCATATTTTTTTATTTAGCTACATAGAATTCTGTGCTTGCCGGTGTGACTTCTGATTATCAGCAGCCCTTAGCTCAGATTGGCACCACCATTAGGGACTTAACTGAGGAAGTATGCAGCATCATTCTCAGTAAGAATGAGACTACTGTAGTCAATGTCTTAATGTACGCCATTCATCTCAAGTTTTCAGGTAAAAAATTCAGCTTTGCTTTGTCAAGACCTCCTCTGAACACTACAAAGACTGGGAAATTCAATCCCATTTGTTATTTGCAAACAGTTTATCTGAGTTACAGAGCAACTGCATAAAAAGTAAAATGTAACATAGGCAAATACCCAGGCTGGTTCATCAAACACTGGGCCCAGACAGTGCAAAGCAGACTACTGCTGCCAGCACCTGCCCAGGAACAGAATGAAAGCTAAAGTCTTTAAGAGTAAAGGTAGCTCTGCATAAGTCAGCATCCATGAATGCTCTTGTACCATTTTCTTCGAGCAGAAATTTGGTGCACTGACACTTCAGTGAAGTGGGCCTACCTGGTTAATTCAGATCTTACCTGTCCAGGTTTATTATCCTTGAAGTCACAATTTGTCCTTAACTCAAACTCTGCAACTCAGTGTGGCTTTATTATACCACCTGAAAATCTGTGCTGCACTGCTACCTATCCCTATCGACCATACTAAGACAAGATTGATATCCTATGATATTTGCTGAAATTCCTGGTCTGTATCTGCTCGTATTTCTTGTAGCCAATAAGCACACTCTCACTTCTTTACTAGGCTGCTCAAAACAAATGCACATGTGGCACTTGGACACTACAAAGCATTAATATAGCATAAAAATGATCCTTTGCAAATAAATCTTATAATTATTTATATGCAGAACTGCCATTTTGGTTTTCTAAATTCAATAAAAGAGCAAGTATTTTGAGTTAGATTTAATTTGCTCCTTTTCAATCATCAATCTACCAAACAGCAGCCAGGTTTTTATATAGAAATAGCACCTCAGATTTTGAAGAAAAAGAACCAAAGTTTATCCACTACACTACTGGTATTAAAACTGAAGAATTTTACTTATTAGCAGGACATAGTATGTCACTAGGACTGACTTCTTCCTTGCCCTAAATTTAGGCTTTTAAGACAACTTCTTACCTTTTTCAGTCTGTTTACAAAAAGCTTCAGACACACTTTTGTGAGAATACGGCAGCAATGAATCACCTATCCATATCATCAGTGAATTGTTCCTAAAAAGGTCTGAAACACCAGAATAAGCATTCTGCATCAGGTCTGCAAAACCAGAGTAAACCAATAAAGCTTTATTTACATAATTGAGGGGTGATTTCTTGATTCACAAAAAAATCTGAGGAAGCCAGACACAAGGGTTGGACTGGATGAGTGCTAAAGGTCCACTCAAATTAAGTCTGACTTGCACAGTATAAGAAGGGTTGTGCCTTTTTCCAACATATTACATCACTGCAAAATAAGTACTTTCAATCAACACAACAATAACAAAAACCTCAAAACAAACCACACTTACCCCTTCTTTCACTTCAGCAGAAGAACAATCAACACCACCTCCTTGGCACAAACCTGTCACTGACTTACAACCTATGCATTATTGAACTTCAGAGTAAGACACATTGAATTGCTCTGGACCAACAGTCCAGACTCCAGCCTGCCACTACTGAAAAGTGGCAAGCAACTCTTCCTGTCAAAGACACCAAAATGTGAAATCAAGACTGAAAAATCTTAACTTGATCATAATTCTGAATATAAGACGCATGCAATAAAGCTATTTCAAAGACAGTCTAAAACACATAGTCCCAGTTTAAAAACAGAACTAAACCTTTCAGAAACGTACCAACCAAAATATGCAATCTCTGTGACAGGTATTTGTGGTGATGTGGGATTTTTTTCCATTAGTACAGTTTTACAGCATTGTATTTATCCTTTCTTTAAAAAAAGAATTCAAAGAACATCGACTCTTAGTACCCTATACATGAGTTCAGAAGAAGGTGACAGAGTGTGACAAGAGTTCTCCATCATCATCAGATAAAGTTAATGACAGAAAACCAGCAGCCAAAACATTTTCACTGACCTGGAAAAAAAGACATCAACCTTTACCCTTGAAAAGGCAATTCAAAAGCTGAAGCTACAGGGAACCTTGCAAGGGAAATGGAGAGATTTTCTGTAACTGATTAAAACATGTAATTTAAGTAGTACTGCTGCTGATAGTGCATTTAAGGAAATACAGACCTTGTACGGAAAAAAGCCACATGCAGACAGTAAATTGATCTCAACACACAGTGGGCAAAACACTTCATGACTTCTACTGACACTGTAGAGTCTTCAGTGTGAGAACATAACTTCTCCAAAATCTGGGTCAGCAGACATGTTAGGAGGCAAAAAATTACACTTCCCTGCCCCCCCTTTATTAACAGTGCTTTGTATTGTAACAGAAAGAAGCTATACTTGAAAGTATATTTTCTCGCTATTAAAAAAATAACAGTAAGCAAAATTGAAATATATTTAAAGAAAAAACATAATTTATCTAATCTGTTAAGAAATTTTTATTAAATCCATGGTCAATTATAAATTGCAAATTAAAAACACAGTTAAATTAAAAGCAATTACATATTCCCATAAATTTCCAAGCAGCAGAATTTGTTCTCTTACCTGTAATTTTAACCTTGTCAAGGTTCTAGTTCAGTGCTGAAAGAATTAGTTTACATTCCTGCTGCCAAGAAGCATGTAACAGAATGACTTGCAAAACCTTGAGATAACAGTACAGGACACAACATCTGCTTTATTTTGGTATTTCCTAGAAAGAAACAAAGGAAGTAGTTAGCTACTCCAGATGCTGTACAACAGATTTGCACATTAATTTTTTCTGAATACAACTTTTTCCTAAATAGAAGTGTTTCAACTAAATCTGTGCCTGGATGTGCAAAGACCTTTCAGTAAACTCTCTAAACACCATATTCAAGATTTATGCTAACACAGAATCAGATTAATTTTTTTCTCTATTTCCTTCATTAACACTGACAAGCACTTAAAAAGTCATCAGCCTATTACATGCCATTCAAGCCCCTAAATTCAGTAACAGAAGGAATAGCTTTTGCATGCCTGCTGGCATCACTGTGCTATGTCTTAATTTTATTCACCTACACAGATGATGGAGTACACTCCTTGAGTGTTTGACAAGACTTAAATCCACCATGTGCAGCAAATGTAATTTATAAGCTCTTTATTCCTCTTCCTTAGATGTAAAAATGCACAAGAGTTTAAAACAAAAGCAATAACCTTCAATTGCAAAAGTATTTCAGATCCTCTGAAATAGGAATCATTACATTTCTTTTAAAATAGTTTTTATAAAATTAACCAGAAATTCAGCTTAAAATGTAATAGTAGCAAATAACTAACAATTCAAATCTGTGGATCAACAACAGCATCTACCCCCTGTTTTGAACAGGAAGCAAATGCCCAGGATTCTTCATGGATCAGGGTCTACATATTTAATCTTATATACACCACTGTATCTTACAGAAGTTGTCATGAGAGTACGCTGGTAGAAGGAACTACTGCAGAAAAAACTCAGGATAACAGCCAGCTTTGTCTGGGGCAGGAGAGAAATACAAGCCTTATTGTGACACTGAAGATTTTAAGCTGATAACAGCACTCCGAAGAGCTGAGTGATAAAGGAGACCTACTGCAGACCTTGACTTTAAGCCCACTGATGGAAGAATGGAGCTACGACAACATTTCATTATGGCTTGCCTCTTCCAAACACTAAACGGTGCTTATGACACTAAAATGTGTCATAAGCGCAAAACTGCTCAAAAGGACTGCTTTGCCACCTTTTGGAGAACTGTAGAGTTCAGTAAGTTTTACACCTGTAGCTCTACACTGCTGCAAACCCTGTATTTTCCCCAGCATTCTCTCTTCTTACACAACACAACAGGATGGATTGTTCAAGGAACCAAACAAATCCAGAAAAAGTAAATTATTTCCTGTCACTTGAGGTCTCCAAACCAGCTTAGGAAGTGCCAGATCAGACAAGTGCCAATGACAGAAATGCAGAACCAGGAGCTGCTGCCAATTCATATTTGTTCCAACTATTGTGTAACTACACCTTAAGCAGTGTCCACTTAATCATTAATGAACTCTGAAAAAGTATCCTAAACCAGTGTATTGGACTACAAGGCCCTCCTCAAAAGGTAAAAAAGTTTTAGTAAAAAAGTTGTTTCCACATCCAGGAACTTCAGGGAATAAAATAAAACACACGCAGCACAGATTCACAAAGTTGTGCAGAATAGCTTAACTCCCGCTTCTTAAATACAGGACGTTTTAAGGCACAGACACAAAACATGTGGCCAGGACACAGCTCCCTCCATGCACTGTCTCCGACCTTCAGAAGACACCCCAGCTAGGAGGGTTACAAGGGCTTGCACAATGAAGTGCTCAGGAGCCTCAGTGCTTCTGATGTTAATCCAGTGGATTTCAAAAGTGGCAAACTCACAAAAGCAAACCTGGAAGATAAGCATTATGCTTTTCACAAGCAAGAGCCTCAAGCCCTCCCAAATTCTACCCCACTGAGGATGTGAGAGCATTCCTTAGACAGGGATGACTTTTAGCCAGAAGACAGGTTGCTTACAGTAAGGCAGTTATTAAAAATAGGTATTTTGGGCTAAATGCATTGTCCCTCAGAATATGATTGTATTTATACAAATTCTATCTACACTATCTCACTTCTGGAAAGTGAGAAATACAGTATTCAGTGACCCAAAACACAAAAGCACCTTAAGACGTGGCCTCCACCACTGAATACAGCACAAAGAAGGGACACTACTTCTACCTAATCTGCACAGTAGCGACTCTTACCTCTCCAGATAAGCTGCATGGGCTTTTTCCCCCTCAGTAAGAAGAGACATTTAGATTCATGATACAGCTTTGGGATAACAAAGCATTATATCCAGTTTCTAATAATTTGAGTGCCACAAATGCTCACCAGACACAAACGTAAACGTCTTGTCCAGATTGCTCATCATAAATTACACCACAAGAATAAACCTGAATGCTTGCTATTAAAGGCTTAACAAAATTACAAGATGTATTAAGGGTTTTATTTGGGCTACTTAGGTCTTTGTAAACGTGTAATATTTTAGTAAGACTAAGTTAGTTCAGTAAAGTTTTTTGCTATTAAGACACCAGCACACTACAGAGGATAGTTTTTAACTGAAAAAAACTTGAATATTCCTGGGCTAATAAAGCATTTGAATTTGACCATGTTTGACCATAAATTATTTTTTTCAGAAGGTAAGACCAAACAGACAAAGCCATCGTAAGTAATTCATTGCTAAAGAACTAAACTCAATATTCCAAAATAAGCATATTAAAATAAAAAAAAAAAATGCAGTCCAGAAAGATTTGAAGAACCCTACCACATTATTTTACAGAGTGTAGGCATCAAATGCTGGTTTTCCTGATGATTAAATACACACTTAATAATGCCAGTAGCAAAGCACTAATGATCCTCAAGCTGAATCCTAATGTATAAAACAAACAAAATGACTACAACATCCAGTTCTCTGCAAGCTTCCAAACTCTGGTCAGAGAAGTACCAGAAAAATACTGTGTTTATTCTGCCTCACAATCAGACCTGGACTCTGACCTTTCACGGATAACCAAATCATTGCTGCTTTGAAACACACAAACAAACAAACCAACTCACTGAAGATCAACAGAAAGAGCTATAACTGAATGTGCTCTGATCCACCCCGTGATAGCACAATACCATCACTGCCAATATTGTCCCCCAGAACTGTAAACTGTGTCACACATACATTAAAAGATTTTGCAGAAGAAGAGAGAAAGAAAAGAGCAGCAGTGTATGCCACAGGTTAGCCAGCAAACTGCAACCTACCAGCTGCAGGTTTCCAATACACAGTAAACCTGAGATAACATCCCTTTCTTAAGAGGCATTTATTGGGCTACCTGACTTTTGTGGAAAGTGAGAGCACACACCACAGGGAGCGCATTAGTGCTGCAAATTCATGCAGTAGTTCTTCCTTAGTGTACCTATATGACAAAGCCCAAATGAAATCTGGACTTAACTTCCGGTACTTACTTGAGAAAAGGGACAACTTCCACCCTAAGGAGAGAGTTGCTCATCCTTTGTAATAGAAGGATAATGAATTCTCTCTACATTTGCTAAGTGGTTCTTGGTCCTATACAAAAATATTGTGAATCAACCAAGACTGACCAAAGTCTTGATTTGTGCGTTTGTGCATGTGGGTTTTTTTGGATAAATTCTGCCCCTTTTCAAACATGGAAGCTACTCTAAAACGTTCATATTAAGCAGTTAAAGTAAGGAGAACTAACTAAAGTTCCAAACTAAAAACTCTATGAAGCAATTTAGATGCTTTATCCTTTTTGAAGCAGTTAATATAATATTATGGCTTTGAAAAATGTCCAAAAGTATCCTTCCACTCTGTTTTAGAAATAACACCCAGAACTTCTTAAAAAGCTAAATGAACTGAAATCAATTTACTGGGATTCCAGTTAAAGTTTAGTTCAAGCTGAAGTTTGCAGTTCAAACTTCCATAGCCAGTTAGTAATTTAAACTATTAAATGATGAATTTCCAACTGGAGTACACTACTAGACCGGTATTTTACACTCACCTAAAACCTTGATAATACCACAGGCTTAGCATTTTAATTAGGTCTATACTTTTAAATATTACCTCACAAATGGTGGACATAAGTTACAGCATCAGAAAGCTGCTTTTTGATATGTTTTACTAAAGCTATTCTGAACTTTTTTCCTGCAGACTTGTCTTTAATATGTATTTGCACTTTTGTAATTCCTAAATTCTCTGTGACCCACTCTCAGGTAAGCTGTAGATCAGTAAATTCACATTATGGCTGTGTGGCTATCTTGGCAGCAATGGTAGCTTAAGTGATATTTGCTCTCAGCAGCCTGCTCCCATTGCATGCTCTGTGGCTGTGCAGACATACAGACAGCTACGCTGGTACAAGTAAGTGCCTGAAGCAGAGACTGCTCATCTGGCTGATGAGGAAATCAAACTTTGTTGAATTATACAAGCAGAAGATGAAGGAACACCAAAAGCCTGCCATACTGGAATTCAGAATGCACATATGCAATCTGCATTTGCCTACTGGGAGATCACTGGCAAGCACTTACTCCTGTGCTCTTCTGTAACAGATCAGAGATATGCTTAGCGCAACTCAAGCAGAGAAATGTGGAATCATCTTTCCATCAGTTACGCTGGGCAGCTTTGCAAATAGCCAGCTTTAGGAAGAGAGCAGGCTGAAGAGAGCAGCCATCTAACATGCTTCAGTAAAAACACCCCAGTACAAAACTCATTTTCAGTCATCTGATCTTCAGTTGAACTAAGGAAAAGGAAATACCTTCAAGAGTTAAAATGTATATCATTTGTATGTTAGTTTTCTTTTTAAAAAGAAAACCCCTCAACTGAAATAAAAAAGCATTGTAAGCAGAAGACTTTTACTTTGAACAAACATGTTTACTGGGGCTGCTAGGACTTTCTAGAGAAAAGCTTGCAGAAGTTTCTAACGAGCTTTTATCTTATCTTACGTAATAGCTATAGTGTAAGTAAAGTTCTAGATGCACATTATTCCTTCCACAGCAATCCAGGAGTCACAGACTGAGACAGATGCGTTTGTATTCTGTATGGGTTTGCATTTTTCATTTTTCCTTGATGCAAAGAGCAGAGTCTACAGTCATTCATCTTCCTGATGGGGATTCAAAATTCCAGCTCAGACACACTGAAGGTACAGGCATGGGTAACCTAAGATCATGTTTACAATTACTGCAGTGCCTATCATTTGAGCACATTCTTATAGTGTTTCCCCATAAGGTAAATTCAATATCACATTACCAGCCAGAATACATGGGGAGCAATACTGAATGAGTCAGTTTGAAAACATCTGTTCATTTGTTGCCTTTGTTAATACATGGCCTTCAAAATTATATTCTAAAAAATACAACCACTATAGGTAGACTAAGATTTTGTCAATGTCCATCTGCATAAAACCAGCCTGAGCACTGGTCAGATGTTCTGAGAAAGAATCCACCACGCCTGGCACCTGATAGCATTACAAGGCACATCTTTTCTAAGTTCTCTGGGCCAAAACAGCATGTCCCTAAAGCACACCTCACTTTACAGTCTCATCCACTCTACCTGCTATAGCAGTATTAAAGAGCATTCAGAGTCTGTCACTCCTTTCCCTAGAAGAGCAAGGTGTTAGCACCCTATAGTATTATTCAAATTCAGAAGAAATCTTCAAAATAAAAACTTGCTCTGCTGATTATGCAATAGAAAAGGCTTAGCCCTTTCTAGTTAAGCCTTTCAAAGAAGGTATTTTAAGCATAAAACCATAAAAAACTCCTACAGAATCAATTGTCAGCAAAATCAGAGAAAGCAACATAGTTCCAATCACTTAGTTCAGTACAAAGTACGTGCTTTTGGATAATAAAGAAACTGCATTGTTACAAACTTCATTGCACTGCAGGATAAAGAGGTATAAAACCTGACATAGTTGTATAATTTCATTACTCAGATAGCAAAGATGACTGAGCTACAAAAGTAGAAGATTCTGACTGTAACCTACAGCTAAAGCAAGTCTGATAGTTTTCAAAAGATTAATATCCTTTTGAGGGTCTCGTATGAAATGGTCGCAAGGGGAAAGAACAGATTATCTGCAGATACCTACCTTGACTAATTCCTCTCTGAACAGTTTTCAGTGATTTTTAAGCCAGAGTCCTCAAAAATCAATACTTATCTGGGTAGAGAACCTCATCCTAGCTCCTACTGGCTACCAATGCTTTTAGAACAGGTCAGCTTTTGAATCAAATCTTGCTACTATCATTGAAGCCAATTAGGAAATTTTTATCCTCAATATCACATCTTACATTTCTGCTGTTCCTGACACAAAAAAAAAACAAAACACCCAAACAAAACTTAAGCCTGGTTTATACATGCCTTTCTGCACAGAGCATGTATTTAGAGCAAACATCTCACAAAGGATTCTCAAAAGCACAACAGCATCACATTTTGTCTATTAGGGGGATTAAGCCATTACAATATACGCCAACTAATCACACTTTTCCCTATCTTACAAACATAATACACACAACTTCAAATGTGACGACGAGTATATCCAAAATTTAGAAGGAATTTAAACTCCAAAGGGGGATGAAAAATAAGAAAAAATATCAAAACAGTACTTCACATAGCACCAGGTACAAAAAACAGAGCAAGAATTTGTTAATGCTGATATGTTTGACAATGACAGAAATCAAGCTGTTATCAAATTTAAAAGGGATAATAAGAGTGGGTTTTTATTTCTTTATATATGATACCAATGATCAGAGGAAGGACATCCCCTCTCTTGAATAAGGTTCTTCCTCATCTTCTAATGGTAAGTCTTTAGGTACAAATGCAGTAAAACTGAGCCATCAAAGCAGATTTAAAAAAAATAATACTTGGCCACTGCTGATGTGCAGACAGTTACAGGAGGCATAAATTCTCCGCCACACTACTTAGACACTTGGCTCTATTTGTGGCTTTTTTTAGCCATGTTACCACTTGCTAAATTTATATACATCAGGAGTTAAATTAAATGCAAAAAAGGTCATTCAACACCACAATAAAATCACCAGCATGTTCAAATTGATAACATAAGAAAAGCAGTAGTATGAGCTGCCAAATATTAGGAGTTACAATGCCATAGGCATTTTAATGTTTACTGCAAAGCACGCATCTTGGAAAGAGAGAATTCAAGCATCTGTTATGTCAACTCACAGCCTACACACACAGTCTTTCAAAAGAAGTGATTTAAATAATACAGGAACTGAAGGCTCCAAATAGGAATTATTAAAATACATAGCTATTATTATATCTCAATTACAGTTTTAGAACACTTTTCCCCTTTGTCTCTTCCATGTTAAGATGCTGCTTTTAATTACAGGCAAAGTTATTTCAGTAACAGCACTATATTAAGAGAATCAGCACTTAGAAATGTAAAGGCAATTAAAATTTTTAAAGAGGGTCCATTTGTTTAGAAAGTCATCTCCTTATTCCTAACACAGATTTATCACCTTCCTAAAACCCAATTTGATTAATTTCAAATAAGGCATATCTCAGAGCATTTTTAAGGCAGTTATAAACAAATGCTGAAGAGAACCAGCTGATCCTACATGATACATAATTCTGTACTTCCATACTGTAACAGAACCAATATACCTGCAATCACATGATATTCAATCCACAGCATGGTATGGAAAGTCATGTTTCAGATCAGAGATGACTTGTCAAGACTATTTTGGAAAACACACTACTCCCCCCTGCTCTTTTACAGCATGCTCTAGTTTTCCATCAGGCTCTATAAACTTTTTAAGAAGAAGTCTAATTACAAAAACTACGATCTCTAGGAATTGCAGAGTGAAGCAAATTTCCATTACCTTTTTTTCTGGCAGCAGGCTCCAGTATCGTTGCCTGGACACATGGTATCTTTCAGGTGTCTGCATTGAGGCTATCTGAACTGCTTCACTTGTCATGTAAACAGGAGTACTTGGCAAGAAGCAGCCACTTGGCAACTTGGAAGCCTAAAAACTCAAAGTTTATTCCAATTCAGACTGCAACTTCAGTTCCACAATAAGTCACCTGGACTCACTTTTAATCAATAGTTTCAACTCTCAATTTGCAATAGATATTTCAATGCTGCAGTTTCAGAAATCTCTGAGTAAAAACTGTTTTAATTTTGCCACTATACAAGTAGCACAACACGTGTTGAACTATACCTGCAAAAATTCAAAGGGCAATTTTGTCAATAAGAATGTTAAAACTAACATACAAGAAGATCATGCCAATTTTCAAGAAAACAATATTAGAGAAGGTGGTTAAAGGCATTACAGGCAGTCAGTGCAGTAATGATAGGTTTACACAGACTTGACAGTCAGAAGGATTCCAGGAAAGTTAGCATGTTAATAATTGAACATTCACTTTATGCTACTCATCATTTCAGACATCAGCTGCAGGCAAATTTGGATAATACAGATTAAGATACCATCTCCAGCTCCACCAAAGGTTACTACTCCTCCTGCACACCGCTGGTTGCAAGATATGCCCTTGCCGGATTGAATAGTGATGGGAATGTCTTAGCACAAAGACACATTAAGAAAACACAGTAATTGTAGCAAAGGGGCAAACATCCTACTCTGTAATCCCATTTAAAAGACAACTGGTCAAGACATTTTAAAATTATTTCTATATTCCAA
Organism: Pardalotus punctatus; assembly: GCA_013400915.1. Classification (NCBI taxonomy): domain Eukaryota; kingdom Metazoa; phylum Chordata; class Aves; order Passeriformes; family Pardalotidae; genus Pardalotus; species Pardalotus punctatus. Next base: position 15,184 of record VZTX01004044.1, on the reverse strand, counting down.
AGCTCGCATCTCAGCCTTACTTATTTAACTACCATAAAGCTTAACCTGCATGTGTTCTATACGAGTGTAACTATCTGGATTGAACTAGGTATCCATAAAATAATCATGGCACACAAAGGAATACTCTTACATATTCAGGCTTTTGCAGAATGACAACTGAAAGAATCAGACAAATTTAACAGTTTAAAAGAAAAGCAGACAATTAGCTTGGGGATTACACAAATAATTCAGTAAAATCTACTACATGAAGAACAGACCCCCAGTCACAAAAAATCAGAAATAGGAACATGAATCTGCTGATCTGAGCCTTCAAACAGATGCTAAATGCAGCACAATGACTGCTGATTTCAGTAGGTTCCCATTCCCCCAAATCTGAAGAGCTAGCATTAGGCAACCAGCTGCCTACATTAAGTGCTACTTATACTTTAATCCCCAAAACATCTCCCATGTCCTGTTGAGCACCTCCAACATCTCTTCTAGATGGAGACCATGGCCTTGTATTCCCTTTCCTATGCAAATACCACCTCAGTAAAGGGATAACTATGTGCTTCTCCACTCTTCTTAAGAGTGGTTTGGGTTGGAAATGACCTTGAAGACCACCTAGTTCCAACCCATCTGCTGCGGGTAGGGACATCTCTAACTAGACCAGGTTGCTCAAAGTGCTATCCAACCTGGCCTTGGGCACTGCCAGGGATAAGACATGCACAATTTCTGTGGGTAACTGATTCCAGCGCCTCACCACCCTTACAGTAAAGAATTTCTTCCTAATATCCAATCTAAACCTACCCTCTTGCAGTTTAAAGCCATTACCCCTTGTCCCATCACAGCACCCTCTTGTCAAAACTCCCTCTCCAGTCTTCCTGTAGGTCCCCTTTAGGTACTGGAAAGCTGCTATATGGTCTCCCCAGAGCCTTCTCTTCCCCAGCCTGAAAAACCTCAACTCTATCAGCTTTTCCTCATAAGAGAGATGCTCTAGATGTCTAATCAGCTTCACGGCTCCATAAACAAATAAATGAATAAATAAATATGTATTTATATATAAAATACATATAAATACATAAAAATATATACATTTATCTCCTCCACTCTTCTCCAGGAATGGTGTGGCAATGACACAACAAACATTATTAACATTTTTTAAACCATGCATTAAGCTGAAGGCAATGGCACTACTGCTAAATGAGGCTAATGGCTCCTACCACTCGATCATGCTCCAACTTGTGGAAAAGTGACAACTGTCAATGTGCTTGAAGCTATGGCTTTATTGAAAGAAATGCATCTACCATTTCCTCCATAATGCAGCAAACCTGCCCTCTGAATCCCAATTATTTCCTGATATTTTGAAAGCGACCAAAATATTACTCAAGAGTGTGTTCACCATCTGCATTCAGAGGATTACAATAAGCTCAGCACAAGACCACAAAGTAAACAAAAAAAGTTACTAAGACACTGTCAATTTAGTAAGACATTCCATATCATGCAACTTAGTGTATCAGTTTTGTAATTAGCAACACCTATACTACCCAAAAGACAGCTCTGCAGTAAACATTAACTACAAGTAGCAACCTTAACTTAGTTAAGGAACATAGCCACAGCTAGGTTATAGACCTCTGATCGTTCGTGCATTTCAACAGAAATATGCAGAAGTATTTAATACTTAATAAAGAGTCATAAAATTCTGCAGTAGTATAAGAGGCAAGCCAAGAACTCAGAAACAGTACCATTTTGCCAAGTCTCAGTATTCATGCTTTTTTTTCATCTGATCATGGGCAATTTTGAAAGTCTTACCTTGAACGCAGTACAAAAGTAAAATTTCTTCCAGATCTTTGTCTTTCTGATAAAGATTCACTTTAGAGACTCTTCCTTGTATATTAGGGGTGAATAAAGCAGAAGAGTCTGTAAGTCTGAAAGCAGTAAGATGGAAAAATTGACCAACTTCTCTCCTAGTTCAACACAATATTCAATAAAATCTCTAACTCAGCCGCTTAATAGTAACAGCTAAACTGAAACTAATAAACTCCATGGACCACTGCAAGAGGCCAAGTTAGTCAAGAAGTTCTTATTTGTCTAGGGCAATACAGCCAAACATCAAGTAACTGCTTTTCACTTGTTAAAGATGAAAGTATGAAGTGATCTAAGATATCAACCATTCAATGGCCACTACTTGCCAAAACACTCCCATTTTGAACACATACCACCTTTACAGATGTCATGTAAGCAAATCCTTTTCTAAACCAGGAATATGTAAGCCATATCACGGAGAGAATGTGTGATTATGTGTATGTATGTATGTTGAAATGCAGAGATAATGGAAAAGTTTGGCATACTAACGCCATTGTTTACAAGAATATATTCACATCCTGGATGCAAAGGAAAAGAAAGACTAAAAGAAAGACAAAGAAGCCTGTTTCTGGCCACTGTAGATTTCTTTAAAAGCACAAGCAGAAACACACCTAAGCTCTCTTGGTTACAAAGAAGAAACCAAGTTGCATTTCTCACAAACCCATGAGAAGGGCTATCACAGTTAAACCCACCATGCCTTCATAGACCAGAATATTGTTTCTGCAGCAAGAATCTAACTAAAGCATTGTCTGTTCTGGTGATTGTCTACATGTAGGATCTAAGATGACAGTTTGTTTTCACAAGCCTGGACAAAGACGGAAGTGAACCCATCTCAGAAAAACAGAGATTTAGTTTCACTATCCAGCATCTTGCTTACTCCTCCCTCCCCAGTAACTTCAAATGCTCTACAAATTGCTTTGTTTTGCCTCAAGGTTCACAATGCCAAAGGCAAGTGAGAGACAAGACAATGATAACTATAGTGTTCTAAAACTTCATTTTTGACACTGAAAAAGAGTATTTTTCCTTTCTTAGATTAAATATTTATTCAATGAATGTATCTTGCTTATTCCAGGCCTACTCAATGGGCAGATTCCAAGTAACTACTGCTTGATACCAAAAAAAGTCAACAAAAGTGATTATGTTAAAGCTATTTTATTCAGTAGACTGCAGATCCTTGAGAAGCTCTAGTTGTAACTGCTGTCCAGACAGCAGATGAACCATTGGCCACCCTTTAAAATGAATCCTCAACCAGTTTTCATTTGTCTAGTCATCCTTGCATTCAGACTGTAAATAGGATTATGCTGTGGGAAACTAAAACATCTTGCTAAGGTGAAAATAAAAAAAAACAACAAACCAACAATCACTGCTCTATCCTCAGCTGAAGACCAAGTCATTTGACAGAAGGCAGTCAGGTCAGACAGGCACAACTGACTGTTGGTAAAGCTAGGCAGATTGTTTCCAGTCATCTTCTTTCTCAAAAATGTTTTTCTACAGATTTATATAAATCTATTTGTTGATAATGCTATCCAAATAAAGCAATATTTAATATTTTTATCAAGTAAAACAGAAAGGTGCTGAAGCAGTCCTCCTATTCCCCTACGGAAATTTCCATATGTGACAAAAAGCATAGAAAAACAGCTTGACTTGCTCAGAAGCTTTCTGACAAACTCCTTACCGTGACCTTTGCTATGCAAAGTTTTGGTTTCTGTTGTATTCTCATATACCTACAGATATTCTTGTCAGCAAGTACTGGTATTTAATTAAACTGGAATGACTACTACGAAGGGAGTCATATAAACATCTGTAGCAGGCTACGCATTTGCGGAAAATCCAAAAGAGAGGACAGACCTTTTTAATCTAGTTATAATAGATGTTTTAATGTCAACATTTAACTGCATGCTCTTTTACTTTAGGACTGCAATGTGGTTGGTGACACTGCTAACACTGTCACAGTTATGTGACTTCTCTATGTCTCCTCTTCATCAGCAGTAACAATCCAAGTAAATACAGAACTTCCAGTTATAAAATAGGTCATCAAGTATCCAAGCCACCAGTGTCAAGAACCAACATTAAAAACAACACAAGAATCTCATTTAAAACACCTCAGGATGCACTCTTACAACAAGTTAGGCTAAGCTGAACTGAAAACTGCTGTAAGCCCACCTGCTGTCATGGGTAGTTCCTGCCCCAACTTTGGCATCAGTAGTTGCTCTCATATCCTCATGCAGCAAGCTGATTCAAGAAGCTAAACTAAAAGAAAATTCATCTCATCAGTATGTCCTCAACATAGGCACATTATCCAACTCTCATCACAAGATGAGACACAGTCAAGTATGAGCATGAGAAGGAAGAGGATTCTGCACATGGCTAGAAGCAGAAAACTGCAGAAATACAATAGCAATAACATATTAGGTAATTAGACAAAAACCTCTTCCTTAATGAAAGTCAGGATTATGAATGTGTTCCAGAACCCAATGTCTAAGTGCATGCAGAGGCCTAGCAAAAACTCTTTTCTGTACTGTTATCAACATCGAAAAGTGGTGAAAAACCAAACTATTCTAAGGATGTTTAACTAAATAGAGGAATACCAGATATCCCCCAACTAGGCAGCATGCAGCAGAAATCTGTTTGGGTAGAGGGAATGAACTCCCCATAATGAGAGACAAAACCAAAGCTATATTATATACAGTAAGTGACTCAGCTTCCAAGAAGATGCTAATCCATTGTTTTTAAACAGCTGCAAAAAAGTAACAGCAGTGCCTGGCTGACAAGGAAGCTGATGTATCTAGTGCCCAGTACTCTCACCCAAGTAGGGTAAGATTTAATGACTAGAAACCAACACAGAAGAAACTCAGCTTCAACTGAATTACATTCTAGCTACAGGAACCCTCCTGTCTATAGAATTTTGAAGGTATTACCCTTTGGTAGTTGAACCTAATAAGCTTTACGGCTTTTTCCCCCCTTAATGTAAAAATTCATCTGGGTCACATCAGCTCACTAACTTTCCTTCTCTGAACATGCCCGTTCAAAGTACATCCTTTCAGTCATCCAAAGACCTTCAAAGAATCTTTGCTTCTTCAGCAACACTGATGCAAGTCTACCAATTCCACAACACCTTAAATCCGTGATACACTAAGTTTTCCACTATCTTCAGGACTTTTTACACAAGTCAGGGTGAAAAAACCCACCGACTTGCACAGTTCAGGAAAAAGCACTATAGACTAAATCTTCTCTAATTCCCCCCAGTCCTTCTCAAGAGTGGATTCAACAGGAGAAAATGAGCCCAAAGAAACCAAACATAAACAAAAATAAGGACCAAGAATGAAGACTAACATCAAGAAGCTCCTCCCCATCTCACCCAGTTATGTCAGTGGTCAATTTTTGCTTGTTGGATTTTACTAATGCCAGTATCCAAAAGAGTCAGGATACCTCTGAAAAGCAAGCAGAGGTAGTGGCAGGCAGCAGAACTTGGTAATAAAAGGCAATGTGTGTGCTGATAAAAATCTTTAACATGATGAACAGATAAATTGACAAAAAACAGATCCCCATGATGAGAGCAAGAAGGAATACATCTCAGTGAATACTGTGCTCTGCCTACTCAAGTATTCTCTGGATTAGCTGAAGTAATCAGTGAATTTATATAATAAGTTTTTTAGAAAGCACTGTAGTTTTCTTCCTTACTAAGAACACTTTTCATGTCCTCTCTTGACTTATTTCAGTTTCTCTCTTGCAGTAACAGTATCAGACTTTGACTCAAGAAAAGAGGAGGATAAATACAGGAAAAAATCAACTTCCAAAATTGGAACAACATGAACTGTGCAGAAGAAAGTTTACTCACAGGTAGACCTGGTTCACAACTTACTATTGTACTAGCGGTAGCTTAAGATGACAACTACTAAAAAGAAGAGAAATAGCAGGAAAGGATGGTGGGGTTTCCAATAGAGTGCTCTAGGGCCATTACTTGACTTTAGAAAGGTTTTAAGCACAAATCTGACAACTCATGACAGATCTAAGCTGTCACATCTGTTTTGTATGCAAGAGCTTGTTTTAATCAGTGCTTCAATAAACAAACAAGACCTTTGGAGGAAGGGACAATAGGGAGAGACCTATTAACAAGTTTTCCACATTAGCTTCCTGTTCTTGGTGAAACTTGACAACATAATCAGGTTTCAAGTCTGGACAAACCTTAAGACACCTTTCCAAAAAATTTGTTACTTCAGTTATGGCATTGCTAGCCCAAGTCCTTGTTTATACAAAACACATCTGAATCTGCTAAGCCCGAACAAACCAAAACAGTGAAAAGAGATCGCTTCTAGCAGTAACTGAGCCCTACACTCCCTCTGTACAGATTCAGAAACACAGAAAAGTTCAGACTGAAAATAATATGGTTGTTCAATACATCTGTGAATATATGGTATTTTTCAAGGAATTTTTTTCCAAATATAAATTCATAAAGTACGATTGCAGAGTACCTTCCAGTGACATTTTTCTAACCATGTGCTTCTTGCAATTGGCAACAGCAGCACACAAGCTAATTTCAAGAATCCTGAACTATACTGGAATTTTATTTCATCCCCTCTGACTCCATAAAGCACCATTTTTACTTCATGTTAAAAAATCATGAGAAACTGTTTTGACTGTTTGTAACCTTATCCCCTTTCCTCCAAAAGTCAGAAATGCTAAGTTGACAGCACTCCTTTTTTACTTTAAATGAAAATAATAATGTAGCAATAGTCAAATCTACAAAACAAGCTGTTTCGGTTAACAGCAGCTACTATATTGAGTTTATGAAATATTTTAGAGAAGTTCTTCTCTGGCCTAGAATTACTTGTGTTTGGTGTATTCTAGTTAAGAAATCAAGAAATCATTCTATTGAATTTAATGTTACAAACTAGATACTGATCTGCAACAGCTCTTAATCTCCATTACTTTCACACTCAAATATTGTCAGAAGACATATAATAGTATAGACATGGTTCAGCATAAGACAAACCAAAGGTGATACAAAAGTAAAATAAATTTATTGTTTACTAGATATAAAGGTAGGACACAAAACACCACGGTCACTATAGCAGAGTCCTAACTATCCTTTCCTTCCACATCACGCACAAGCCTAATTATTATTTCAATTTTCAAACACAGGAAAGTGTTAAACTATTACTTCTACCACTTGTAGGAAAGCAGAGGAGGTCTCAAGGCCAGCCTGCAGAGGAGACTGCACAGCTATTTGACTCTAAAAAACTCTGTGAAACATCTCATTCCAACATAATCATCCACAAAACTGGTATGCTTGTCTCTTCCTTGATCCCACAAATTACTTGTAAGAGACAGACACACTGAACTGCATCTCTATACACTGTAAGAGATGCACAGAATCTAAAAGAGAGCTAGCTGGAAAATCTCACACAAAGCAAACAATTCCTCTTATTAATGCATTTCTTTAAATGACAATGTTTATGAACCGGAGCTTATCTTTTGAAATGCAGTTTGAATTGCAGTGCACTTACGGAGGAATTACAGAACAGGTTTCACACTCCCCTCTTTCTACCAGCTTTAGCTATTGTTTTCAAAACATTGTTTTCATCTTGTTTATGTATAAAACCTCTATTATTTGAAGTCTTGAGCACAACCTTCTACTTGTTTAGATAAGTACTCCTCAGAGTAACATAATCAGACACAACCTAGACTTCGGATGAGTCCAATAAATTCATCCACCAGCAAAAGCACTCAGCAAAGAAAAGAGCAGGAAAGACATTATCTCAGAGAAAAGGAAAAGTGAAACAAAAAAAATCTCTTGCTGTAGTATGTCTCCTGGAAAAATGATAAAGGCACAGAAAACATGACAAGCTAGTAAATGCATAAACATCCCATCTGAGGAGTCCATTTGATCCATCTATAGGCAGTAGTCCCACAATTACTGAATAACACTCATTGGGTGTAAATCCCACCTGTAATTAGACACTGTTAATAACCTCCTTAGAGGCGTCACTTCAGTTCTTACTGACAACACCCAAAGTGAGGCATTTGTGAACCTTAACAGCCTGTACTGTGCACTGGGGCTGTCTTGAGCGAGATGGAGTTGCTCTACTTTCCAAGATGAAGGACTGAACACTACTTGGGGGAGTCAATGGACTACCTCCACTAGGTTTGGATTCAAGTTTTACAACAGCTGAAATCAGGAAAAGAACTTCATGTTTCCTTTGAACATGCACACTAAAACAAGGTACCCTTTTAGTGAAAAGTCAGCTATAAACAATTTTTATCAAATGTTCCACAGAGAATCAAGCCTAATGTCAGACTCTAGAAACCAGTGCCTGCAACTAGTACCATATCTGAAGTGAGGTCTTGTGCACAAGCTGGTATGCAGAGTACCTTCTGACCAGGATAAGATTTTCCTGTTGGGAACTAGAACAAATATTACAGACATATTTTACTACTATACTAGGAAAAGAGAGCAGGAGAAGAAAGGACACAGAAAAAACTCTGAGTAACATCTGTGCTATATTCACCTTTCATACCTTTGCAGAAGCTCTCTGAAGACAGTGTTTTGAGTATAGACCCACTTCAGACAGAAGCAAGAGCAACAATTTCTTTAGCTTTATACACTGAAGACAGAACTCTCAAAACAGCCTGCAGTACCACATAGTTTCAGTACAGTACTTCTCATCTGAAAAGTTTCAAAGCGCATTACAGTTTCAGCAGTTTTTCAAGGTCACAAGGGCAATCACAAACACAAGTCCCTGCCCCCTCCAATTGCTAATCCACCACCCTCAAAATCCAGTCTAGCTGTACACCAGAGACTTATGCAATGTCAAAACCCTCCTTCACTTCTCTCCTAGAACCATGGTCCAAAACTACTGTATGTGGTACCACACATCCATCTGCAATATAGAAAGGCAACTTTACAACTGTCAGTAATTATTTGGAGGTGTTTTAATAAGTATGTAGAATACCCTAAAGAATTTTATCTATCCTATAAAGAAGAGATTTTTAGTATTCCTTAAGAAGCTGCCATAAGGAACACAATTTTCTATATCTAGATATGTTGCCTGAAATGTTGAGAGGGATATACTTTTAACTCTTCTGGAAGAAACTTTAAACAGTGGTAATTATTTAAAAAAAACAACAAAAAAAAAAAACCCACACACAAACAGTAAAACAAGAACATTAGTTGAAAACAAACCCCCAATAAGCCAAGCTACAGAGTGCATTGTCTGTGTCCCTACAGTTTCACTGAAACACAACTGAAAAGTTTACACAAGGGTAAATATTTCACAAATAATCAGGTCCTATGAGTTTTGTGGAAATAAACAGTCACATCAAGGACAGATATCCAAACTAGTGTCCCTTAAGGACAAGTGCAGCAGAAGGTCAGCTGTGTTACCAAAACCATCATCCCACATAGGACAGCAGAACAGATAGTGCCCCAAACACATGAGAATACTAACAGAACTCACAATACCCTATACCCAAAAAAATCCAACCACAAGACACAAAGCCACAGGAAGTCAGGCTTCATAACTTGCTGCTCAGACAGCTAGTTTCATTCTTGATTAACTGAAGCAAAACCATGAAAGAACTACTCTGCAGAATTTATTGTGGGTTTAACACCAGCCAACTTCACACAAAATTTCAAAACTAGGGACAATAATTTGGGAACAGATATTCAGTTATCAGCCAAGATAAACAAGCAATGTTTAGTCAGAGAGCAGCAGGACAATTTCTACAGTCCTGGCAACACCAAGGAGGCAGCAGAAAGCAGAACCCACTCCCCCTGCAAAGCTCAACACCCTCTGCCAGTGCTGTAAGGTGCCTTTTACTGACCGAGTGGGTACAGCTGTATTGGCACTTCAGTTTGAATTAGGAGCACAATTTTGAAGTAAATCTGTCACCCCACTTTCACTATTTTAGTTCACATCTCATAGACGTTTCTGAACACATAATCTGGACATCTCCAAGATTAACCTACATCAAAACTCTGGGAAAGCTTGGAATACACTCAGTCCACAGAGCCAGACTACAATTACTCTAAAATAAACCCCATGAAGTACACACTGGGGACACTGAGTCTACCTAACTTACAGCCTCACTCTACAACCTTCTTCAGTTGTAGCATACTGCTTGCTAATGTAAATATAATCAATGTGGCAGATACTGTCCATTCATTTATGAGCGCCTCAAGCAGCAGGAAGTAAACCCACAGACTTAAGCTGCCAACACACACCGCAAAGAGCCCCAGAAGGGAGGGCTGCACAGGGTGTTCCTTTTTCTGGAGTAATGATAGTAGCAGTGTATCACCACTCATCCACTTTTGTTTCCACCCATTTACCGGCTAGGAGCTTCAAAAGCCAGTGGGATACTTCTAGAAAAGTTTTCTGAATAAAGAAAAAAAATAGCCCACCCAAGACCTTCATGCATCACCTATACTTACTGTTTCATAAAACTTTTCAAATAACATTGAAAACACAACCCAACCAATGGCTCCATCAGAGGTGGTGATAAGAAAGGAAGATCAGCATGTGCTCAATAATGCTTTTTATTTCTTGCACATCAGCTTAATCAACAAAGCCACCCAGAATAGAGGACTTTCTTTTGGAATAAGCTGACCAACATAATATTCATTGTTTCACTTGAATCAAAACATCAATTCTTTGAAAATAGTTCCATTAGTGAGATGTTGACTCAGTCACCGATTTTCCTTTTTCTATAAAAAATTTTAAATAGAAGATTTTGAGTTTCAAACATATAATACCTACCTTCAGCAGAACCAACAAGCTGGTGAGAACAGACCAAAGCAGTACTGCATGACTACATTACAATAGAGTGCTACCTCTTCTACTCAACAAATCATTATCACCTTACTTCATTACCTCCTTGATAAAAACAATTAATTCATATGCTAACAATGCAGAGCCATGTTTGCTCTATATTCAGTAAAGGTCAAGTTGCCACATCGGGGTGCAGACACAAAAGTAGGATTATTGAAGATGACATTTTCTGTTAACACACTAATCCCATGAAAACGGCAAAGAACGAATGACACTTTCCTTTGTGACTTAACTGGAAGTTTGGAGTTATTGACATGTCATTACAATACAAACTAAAGAGCCATCTTAAGGTCTCCAGCAGCCCAGTCTGAAACATCTTTAAGCAATGTTTTTCTGACCTGTTTCACGTTAACTCTTGTGAAAATAGACTTAAGCACCTGGTTGCACTATTTGTTTGAAAGAAAACTCAATGGAAAAAGTTATTTCCCATCAAAGATGAAGAGAACCTACGCCAGGAGATAGTAATGTAGTGACATAATAAAATGACACACTGAAGTAATGAGAATAGTTAATGAGAAACTAAATAGTGCACAAGATAAAAAAGGGTTCTGGACAACATTTTTCATAGCAGAACAAAAATACCTGGGTCCGAGTAATTTCCTTCAAAATTATAAAAAAGGCTGCTGTCTGTTAATATGGAGTTTTCCCTTCTGTCATCACTCTCTACATTAAAACAGAAAACTAATTTAACCTACACTCATTGGCAACCCTTATGTTTCAACATGCCAATAACTTCTCAAGAAACTGAGATGAGCTGAATGGCTCATCTCAAGAAACTGGAGATGAGCTACCCCAGCTCAGTAATTTCTTACCATGTCATGAAGATTTTCAGACCAGTTTTCTTCTGGAGTGACACTCATTAATTCTTCAGAACTTTTATGTGACTTTTTCACAATAAAAATGTAACTCCGTACAAGGTTTAAGCAAATTATAAGCAGTTTGAACAAAGTTTCCCATACTAGACAACTGTCTAAGGCTGAAAGACATCATCCAAGCAGCTTTTTTTTTTTCTTTAATTTAAGAAGTTGCAACTACTGGTCCAGATTTTGACGTTAAATTCCCTGAACATTTTATGTACACCTGATATGCTGGAGGTTGGGGCTAAACCAGACCCCTCTAAGTTGCATAAAACATTTATGTTATAGTCACACTGCTAACAGACAGTGAGAAGGAAGAAGTCACAATTCACACCCTCTAGTGCTGTAAGCCAAATCTCGAAGACCATCAAGCATAAACCAAAGCACAGAATTAAAAAAGTAATACACAGGGAAGGAACCAAGACAGCAAAAATTTTTATTTCAACAGTTTTCCAAAGAAATCAGTACTACTCTCCTCCAATTCACTGAGAAGACCAATATTCAGATTGAATCACTAGAATTGCTAAAAGGCCCAAGATGTGAAGAATGCTTCTTTTTCACATGGGAGTGAAGTGCAGCACTGAATTCAGAGAGACCAGTGGACATGCGACAAGAACTAAAAAAACAAAAACCAAACAAAACTGAGCATATATTTGATTAAGGTAGTGGGTAGAAAGAATCAATACTAGGGAAAGAAAAAGAAACCCAAACAACTATGGACACAAAGATATGCATGGCCTGTTACAGTAATCACTCTCCACAATCCAAATGTGGAGTCTAGAGTTTGGATTCTTCCACCAAGCCTTTCCCATTCACTTGGAAGAGACTGTGCTTGTAAAAAACAGTGGTCACCTAGTTATCTTCCAGCGTTGACTGGAAAAGAACAGCCATTTACCACTTCCTAAGCTACAGCAGTAGACTTATATGGCAGATTTAAGCATTCCCACGGGACTGATGATGCAAGGCACTACCAAATGATCAACTTTCATTTTTAGTGTTTTTTTGAAAAGAAACCCAAAAAACCCAAGACCAGGCCAAACAACAGAAACCACACTGACAAGGCAAGCCCATCCCCACCCCGCAGAACACTATGGCAGCACTCAGCAAGGTGTGCTGCAGTTTGCTCCATTTAAGGACATTCAGTACTCACTGAACATTGCTCTATGCACATCCTCATCCCTTGCTGCAGTCTAAATAAGCCCTGTTCCAAAGAGTAATACAAATGCTTCACAAACACATTTTTTTTACAGTCACTACTACTAAGAGTAGATTTTAGTGCCTTTCCCTTTTGTAATACAGAGGCAACACATTCATGTAGGAAATACTCACCACTCTCATTGGACCCCTGAGAGCAGTGGCTTTGACAGTGAGCACATGAAACAATTGTTCAACACAGATTTCACAAGCTTTAATTTCAATTGTGATAGGTTTTTATTTCTTGAGACAAATTTACTAAGTTAGAAGGACACATCAGTGATGATCACTGGAAAAGTTTAAAAGAGTAATGCACACCAGAGACTGTGTGAAGAGAACTGGATGGGCCAGGATAACTACAAGACTACTCTTTTCTTTCTCTTGTTCCCTACCTCACTGATCATCTCATGGCTACCACAGTAAAAGAAAAATGAGTTCTCAGCACCCTCTACGCAGTCCTCTCCATACTATATTACATTTCCCTCATCCCGATTTTGTGTGCCATAATTAAATCACTACCCTATGAAACAGCCTCCTCTAAATATCTGCAGAACAACAGATGAGGAGCTATGCAAATATATAGTACATACTATCCCAAACTTGCAGAACATGGGATTACTCCTCATTTCCACCTGATCCAAGCAGCTTTCCATTTTAAATGGATCTTCTCTTCAAAAATCTCTGACCCTCAGATGTCGATTCACTAACCCTCTCTCAAACACAAGTATACATCCAGTACAGTAGATTTTGTATCCTCTGGATACACACACTCAGTTAAGTGTTCAGGCATAGAAAATGCATGTAATAAATACATATAATAGATGTACTGGAGCCCCTGAGCCCATACATACATGGGGAACTTGTCTATACCACATTAAGTGCTTTTTAGTAAGCTGCTGACCTGTCAACACCATTAGGAATGCTAGTTTCAGCAAAAGTTTACCCTTAAAGTTAATGGTCAATTTATCCAGTGAAACAAACAGAACAAAATAAACAAAAAAAAGCACTTTACCAGAAGCCCCTTGACTGTCCTGTAACCTCCTTTAATCCAGTAATATTCATAACAGTAATTAATTGATCTTTATTCACTTTTTTCATTTTCACTAAGCATCATAACTATAAAATACTTCTCTCCATACTATGATCAGAAAAGAATCCCCACAGCCTCCAACCTGCTCAGGACCCCGGAGCCAGTTCATCATCCCTCCCCCACACCATTTCAACTTTTCATAGCCTCAGCCAAAAACGCCTGCCTCCTCTCTCTATACGCAGACTAACTAACTCAGCAATACGAAAACTCCAGCTTCCCTTTTGCACAAATACCATTCCCCTGATACACATGTGTATACATAGCCTAACATAATCTTCACCCTGTATACAAATTCATCCTTCCCCCCATTTTCAACTACCCAAATATCCACCCAAGGCCCCTTACTTTCTTATGGTCCACAGTAACCCTTGAACATTTACCTACAGGAGAACACTGATGACCTAATAGATAGAAATTGTGACTGCCTGATACCTGTCACAAACCTATATACCTACGGTTCTACAGCTCCCCAGGACATGGACAGATTTTTCTACAAACAGCACTATCACGATCCCAACACGTGGCATTTGCTACTTGTTTTCCCATTTGTATCCCATGGACCAAACAACAAATATCCAGCCTTTCCATTTCATTACACATGAAACATCAACCCACAGTTCTTCTCAAGTTCCTAGGACACAGACCACGTTGCTTGCCGCTCTAGCCCCTCTCCACACATCAGACAGAGAGCTCACTGAGCTGGTGACAGCCAGGCATCTCTCTCAGCTCTCAGTGTGAGCAGCAGACAAACCAAAGCACAGCAGCAGGAACACGCATGACTTGCTGTCCACATACCAGCTCAGATTACACACGAAGGTCTCGCACATTAAGCCTAACCACACTGGCCACCAAACAAAACAAGTTCAGAACCTTGTAGCAACCTGTTACCACCATGCCTGTAACTTGTACACAGGCTTTCCTACCACCCAAAGCCTCCCTCCTCCACAGCCTTTAGTTGCCTGCCAACTTACCACCTTACTTCTCACAACACACCTAGCCTGTTTACCTATCACTCCTAAATTCCCAGGCCTTCCTGTACCACTGCTCCCAAATACATGTGGTTTCACCCCACCGCCTGTATCCCCATGGTATAAACACATCCCTCAACCTACCGCAGCACACAAAATAAGACAGACTTTTCCAGCTGCCTCCAACCCATCAAAATTACTCCCTCCTTCCGAGAGAGGTTTTATTGTAAATTCTAGTAAGACTATATCCACTGGGTTCACACAGCCAGCAAGCTCCAAACCACAAACAAGAACTGCCTTCAACTCCTTTCTCTTAAATGCTCCCAGGCACTGCCCATCTGCCTGTGACTTCATCCCCAGCTCATCACAAGCACCCAGGCCTCACGGCACCTTCTTCCCCCGACA
>VZTX01004043.1:103206-116145 GCA_013400915.1 Pardalotus punctatus | reverse complement strand
GGACAGGGACCTGTTGGAGCCAGGCCAGAGGCAGCCACCAAGATCAGAGGGATGGAGGAAAAGCTGGGAAACGTGGGATTGTTCAGCCTGGAGGAGAGAAAGCTTTGAGGCGGCCTTCAAGTACCCTGGAAGGAGCCTACAGGAAACATGGAGCAAAACTATTTACAAGAGCCTGGCGTGACAGAACAAAGGGGAATGAGTTCAAACTGACAGAGAGGAGGGTTAGATTGGATATTAGGAAGAAATGCTTCCCCGTGAGGGTGGTGAGGCACTGGCACAGATTGCCCAGAGAAGCTGTGGATGCCCCATCCCTGGAAGCGTTCAAGGCCAGCTTAGATGGAGATCCGAATAACCTGTTCTACTGGAAGGTGTCCCTGCCCATGACAGGGTGGTTGGAACAAAATGATGTTTAATGTCCCTTCCAAGCCCAACCATGTTACGATTCTGTGACTCTGTGAACGAGTGCCTGCCCCGCAGGCCCCTCCGCCGGGCACAGGCGATGGCCGGGCTGCGCTCCTGCGGCATTGCCGGCAGCCTGGCACGGGCACTGCGTGTGAGCACAGTCCCCGGCAAGAGCGGAGAATTCTTCTCTGTTATGTTACTGCTGTGGGGAAGCCCTTTGCTGGATGTACAGAGCTCATCCAGGAGCGACTCCTCCAGAAGAGCTGTCACACCCCTCTGCATTCGTGCATTCCCCTTTTCCCTCTGCTTGGAATGAATTAGAGTCAATGATCTGGCACAATGATCCAGATACCATTAATTATCAATAAAGTTGCCACCAAAGTTACAAAAATGGTAAATTTTAATTTCAGGATTTTTAAATTCTACTTCATTATAAAGAATTGATCCTGAGTTTTATTTCACTCAATACACACACACACACACACACACACACACACATATATATATAAATACATCGGATCTTTGCTGTCTCTCTGAAGTTGCCTGGGAAACAGGAAAGGCACCTCGTACAAAACTGCAGAATTTTCAAAGGGTGGGTTTTTTGTTGGTTTTGTGTGGTTTTAAAAAAAATTATTACTATTCTTTTTGTTGGGGGTGGGGGTGGGGGATCTTGGAATCTTTTGTAGGTTTCCTGTGATCTCCTGTGATTTCTCCTACATTTTCTCCTGATTTCTCCTGTATTTCCAAACCAGATTAAACATGATAGGGAAGAAGAAGGCTTCTAGTTTCAGTATTACTGGAATATCTTTGGACATGCAGACACCTACCTTACAAAAGGGTCTCTTGTGCCATCTTAATTGTACATTCATTGGAAAGACTGTTTGAAAAACATGAAAGTACAGGGGAAAGTAAAACTAAGCATTTTTTATTGCCCTGCTCTCAACAGAGCTTTCATGTTTAGTATTTGCTAATGGCTGTGGAAGAAAACTGAAGGCTAAACCTCTTCAAAAGTAGATCTTTATGAGCAAGTGCAGATGGATGTGGTCACAGGAAAATACATGAAAGAAAATCTCCTGCAGTATAAAGATTTTGGTTTTTTTCCTGTGACCTCTGCAGTATTTTTGTGAGCTAAGCTAGAGATGAAATTGCATGCTGGTTTTTAAAGAAATAAAAGCTAGTGGAAGCATTTGTTGTATGTGCATTGGCATCCTGTAGACAAAGATAACAGTGCTTAAATAATGTACCCTTGCATCCTGTGGGTTTTTTTATTCTCTGTATCTTTCAGAAATCTCACATCTTTACATCTGTATCTTTAGATGCAGTATAATATCAAATGAAAATAGTTCCTAGGCGCTTTTTCAGTTCTGTTTAGAAACAGTCAAAGAAATAAAATTGAAAAAAAAATATTAGCAATAATTATGTGGCTGAATCACATGGAAAATAAAGAGGGTTCCTGAAGGACCAAGTGTGTGTGTGAGTGTGTGTTGGTTCTAATGCAAAAAAGTTACTTATCCTTCCTCTCCAGCTACCTTTGTAGATAGGAGGACAGCAGGAGGTCCAAGGAAATGCTGAGTCCATCAGGCTCAGCTCAACATCCAGAGAGCCATTAGAAAAATAAAGAAAAGACAGAAGTATATTAACCCATGAAGTGTTTACAGAAAAACACCCAGCATCACTCATGAACATCCAGCAAAGATGTGTCAAGAATATGTGTCAAATAACCTGATTTTATTCTTTGGTAGGACAGTTGGTTTGATGGATGAAGAGGAAATGCAGGGTAGGTGTGTTATTTTGTAGTAAATTTGTCTTTTTGTGCTCTCCCATGTAAGAAAGTGTAATCTGGGGAAAAACGAGCCAATTATTCCTAATAAAGGTTTATAAAAGTAGGAGGAATAAATGAAAGAAGATGGGTAGGGTTTTGCCATAAGGGCTAATTAGTATTAGTCACAATAACTTGAATAATAGAATAAAAAAGAGTACTTATACAAGCTTGTTATTGACAGCATGTTGAAAGAAGTTGCAAGCCTGCCGAATGACAGGATCAAAACTAAAAATACTGAATAGGCTGGAGAAAACAACAACAAGAGATTTCATAAAAAATATAAAGTACTGTCTGTAAAACCAGGACATCAAATGCACAACTACAAAATGGGGCCTAATTGTCTAGGCAGCAGTGCTGCAGAGAAAAATATGTAATTACAAAAAATAGGAACCCAAGCATGATGTTATAAACAACTAACTAAATTGAAGGATACCATGAAGGGCACAGAAAGCAGTTATTTTGTTCTGCTTGGTGTTGATCAGGCGTTGAATGTAACTCTCAGCCCAGTGTGATGGTGGGACAGACAGAAGAGAATTCTTCCTGAAGGCAGCACCAGAAGGATGCTTAGAAAGTATGATTTGTGGAGGAACTGCATATATTTTATCACCCTTGTCCAGACTTCTTTATAGATATCTCTGACTGCATAGTGATTTACTGGAAAAGGTGATTAATGAGCCAATGTGTGATGAAAAGTAGGACCAGAAATTATGCCTTTAATTAGAACTCAGGGAGATTTATGTTAAATATTAAGAAAAAAAAATCAAAGTATAAGAATAATAAAGCCCTGAAGCAGACCTGCTTTTGAAATCACCTTCTCTGGATCAATAACACATTGTTAACATCTGCCAGGCATCTAGGTAGCTTTTAGAGGGGAGGAAGTATTAAATAATCCTTGAGCTGATTTTAGACATAGATTTATTCAACTTTCACAACTCTTAAGTGGTTCTTTTCCTTTCTTTCCAAATGAATTCACTATTTTTATCTAATTTCAATAACTTTTAACTTAAATCACTGTTATTTTTCCCTCCTTTTTTTTTTCCCTGAGAATGACTAATGCTGTTACTAATTTCACAAGTGCAATACTAAATTGTAACAAGGAGCCAGCACAGGTCAGGAGGAGTTACCTGATAACATTGCTTAATTCTTTATTACACTACTGCAAATTGCAAATTGGAAAATGTAAATGGATTGGCAGTATAATCAGTTCTGAGAACTGTGAGAGGAAATGTGAAAAGTGCTGAAAGTGCTGGCTCAGAAATACAGCCCTAAATGTGAAAGAACTGTAGGCTTTCATCTTTCAAATGCAGAACAGGATCTTTTAATAAGAAAGAGAACAAACAGTGTTGTTGAAATTACTTGTTGATTAAAAAGCAAATATTTGAGGAGGATTTGGTGCACTGGAGAGGTGGCAGTCTGTGCAGGCTGTGCAGATCCTACGCTGCCTGAGCACAACCAGGAAAAAATGAGAATACTAAAGCAGCTAAAATAGTCTGCCTCCTGTCTCGATTTATCCTTTACATTGTCGTAAACATTTTAAACCTCCACATCCACGTTAAACTGTGGAATACAAAATCAGTAGAATTTGTTTAATTTTTCTGACAGTTTCTAAGCTACACGTGGCTGGATGCTGGGGGAAGTATCAGTGTGTGCTGCCCTTGTTCTTGCTCTCTTCCTACACGCTCACTGCTCAGTACCACAGGGATTGGATCAATGGATCAGGTGGACTCTTGGGATAATCAACATGGCAGCTCTTTTGCTGCCCAGATCAGGGATGCTTGACCCCAGCAGAAGTTTTAATTATTTGCTTTTCTGAGAATTTTGTTTGTTTGTTTTCTGAGAGTTGTTTTGACGTTACTGCAGTGACTTGTTAGAAGTTCTTTGAAGAGCTGAATGGCTACTCAACAATCGTATAAACAGTTCTTGGTTCTAACACAGCAAATCAGAAGCATTGTTGCCACTCCACGTGACTACTCAAACAGAAACCACTGAGCTGGAAGGGGAGCAGAACACTGCCTCCTTCACTTCCTAAACTTTGCATGAAGTGGACAGAACAGTGCCTTGTCCTTGTGTCCAGGAAACTGCACAAACATATTGGGAAGTACAATATGTACAAAATCTTGGGATAAAACTGATTGACATTTTAAATTTCTATTTCGTGGGAAATGCTGACATTTCAGATCTTAGAGTTTCAGTAGAAATTTGAATTAAATGGCATTTGTGGGAACTGCTCACCTGCTCACTGAAGGCAATATATTTTTTGTGGGTTTCATGACAGGACAAAACAAGCCATGATAAAAACAACTTGAACCCTTTCACACTGCATGCACTCACTGGAGCTAGAGCCACCTGCCAGCAACAAGCAAATATGGCAATGAAGGAGAAAAGGTGTTTGATGAAGGTAGGACAAGGCTCTAAGAAGATGTAGAAATAAGTTGTTTAAAGAACTGATTGCTGCTGTGCATGGCAGTGATTAATCAGTGCAATGAACTACCACAGGATAAGCTGTTACTTGTCTTTAAGGATGTTTTCAGGGTTTTCATGTTCATATAGACTTCCAGCATCTCCAAAATTAAAGCTGGGGAGAAAAAAAAAAAAAAAAAGAGGGAAGGTTATGAAGAAGAGCTGTCCTGGGTACCAGCTTTTCATTATTTACCTTGGCACCAAACAGAAGAAAAGTTAGTGACATATCTAATTAAATCTTTCCAGTTTTTAAAGATAAATATTAGTCTTAAAGAAAGAGATAAAGGGTCTTGGGCTTGTGGTGGTGGTCCTTGAGAACAGTTCTCTCTGTCGCTTTCAGGAAATAGGCACACTTTTACCTGCAGAGAGAACAACACACATGGCTTAACACAGGGATCTGAGTTCCCACTTTGTTCCTTTCTGCGCTGGCACGGAGATCCCAAATAACGGCACAAAGCTTCTGTACTGGGTTCATGTGGTGATGTGCAGGCAGTGGCTGGGGCTGCAGAGCAGGGAGGAACAGAGCAGGCAGGTGATGGATGGGCTGGCAGCTGCCAGGTCAGCCCCCCACAACAGCCACCAAGCAGGTTACCGCTCCCTCTGCACACTGCAGATGAAGGCAGCATTTTCTCCAAGCTGCTGGCTGTCAGCTCCATTTTGCTCAGTAACACTCAGCAATTAGAGACACAAAAAGGCAGCAGGGTGGCAGGTATTACTTGAAGGCCTTTGAATATCAACTTTCTCAGAGCACGAGAGGAAGATGCATTGTTTATCATTTGCTCCACTTCAGTCGCTTTTCTCATTATGTGATAAATACAGAACAGGAACAGCAGGAACAGCTCAGGAGCAGAATGCTGGAGGAAAAGCCTAGCACATATGACAGGACTAACAATCGTATAGCTTGGGGTTTTTTTTCTGAAACTCATATTGTTGTTTCAGTACAGTAAAGTAATGAGAATATACCTAACCAGTCAAAGAGAAGGGACACTGTGTTTTGGTTATATTACTAGATTTTTACATCTATGATAAAGTATTATAGTGTATTAACATTTTTTGGATGAATTATAGCTGTAACTTGGGATTCAGAAATTCAATATATAATTGTATGTGTTAGTGGAAAAGACTTTCTTTCCCAAGTAGATCAAATGAGCATTATAGAATATATTTTACTTTTCCAAAGCCATTAGCAAAGCAGTGTGCAAAGCAATTTGGTGGGAATTTCTAGTGATCAATATTTAAAAATAGATGCCTTAAAGCAAATAAATTCCATGAGTTTATACACTTTTTTTTTTTTTTTTTAACCAGGAATTGGCTGATTTCAACTGAGAATGGCTCCAGACCTATTTGTTCAAATTGTATTCAATTATTTCCTCCTACAAATCAAAATTCCCCACAGATGGCTCAGGAACAATGTGTGATCTCTGTATTGAGGTCTCAATTTATTTGATTTACTTAAATTCAAGGGTAAGTTCCCAAGTCAGAGAATCAGAAATCAAATAAGTCTTATTGATGCTATTCATATGACTATAGAGGCTCAGAAATTTGAATTATTTCTAAGACAACTGTTTAATTTGTCAAGGTTTCTGTAAATAGTCATGTGTGGTAAAGAAAATGACCTTCAGTGACCTTATTATGCAAATATCAAAATGTACCAAGACTGCCTATTCACGTGTTTGTAAATCTTCATTTGCTTCTGGTAAATAACATTATATAATATGTTAAAATACATGGAATATGGTGTTGTTTTAAATGTTATTCAAGCAGTCATCATAATGCTGTTGTAAGATTATAAATTTTGAGAGCTTGTGCCCAAATACTCCTACAACATCTGTGTTTGAGGATGACAGATTTTATGATGTATAAACATTTAAGTGAAAATAAGAACTGTTTTTAAAAGGTTTTTTTTAAAAACA
The DNA here is from genome assembly GCA_013400915.1 of Pardalotus punctatus. NCBI lineage: Eukaryota > Metazoa > Chordata > Aves > Passeriformes > Pardalotidae > Pardalotus > Pardalotus punctatus. The sequence goes on along the minus strand of VZTX01004043.1, from coordinate 109,548 downwards.
TCCAGCCTGTGAATTTTGTTACAGTGTACTGTGCATAAAATCATCTTAATCTCAGTCATTTATAATTTAGAAATGCTGCGATATCAGCAGTAAAAGCAGGCACACCGCTATCCCTTTCTGGAATGCAAGACCTTAATCGCATGAAAGTTAAGTAAAACATGTGGCTCTTTACCATGACCAGTGCACTTATCTTTTACACTATTACTTGCTCTACTGAGGTGAAAATAACCATTACAGGACTGGGATGCATTCCTGACATTTTCTTAATGTAACTGATACAAAGTGCCATACCATTAGATGTTGAATTACAGACTGGCAAGAATGTTACACGAATGCACTTATATTGTGGTGATTTTATTTTTTCCTGGAAGTTTGGGGAAAACCCCAAACGTGTTATTTTTAAGGTGGAGCAAACATCACAAGATAGCTGAGCTGGTGTGAAGGCTCAGTGCCAACAGACAGAGTGATCCAGCCCCCATTCCCTGCCCTGTGCTGCTGGGGAGAGAAGAGGTAGAGAAATTAGGAGTGAGGTTAAGCCCAGGAAGAAGGGAGAAATGGGAGGAAGATGTTTTTAAGATTTGGGTTTATTTCTCATTACCCTACTCTGATTTGGTTGGAAATAAATTAATTTCCCCAATTAGCGCCTGTTTTGCCTGTGACAGGAACTGGTGAGTGATCTCTCCCTGTCCTCATCTCGACCCATGAGCTTTCGTTATATTTTCTCTCCTCTATCCAGCAGAGGAGGGGAGTGACAGAGAGACTTTCATGGGTACCTGGCAAGTGTTCAAGGCCACACATTTGGGCTGATTATAAGTCATTTAAACCATGTTGAAGAAGCACTTGATTCAAGATCCCAGAATCCCAGAATTATAGAATGGTTTGGGTTGGAAGGGGACCTTGAAGATCTTCCAGTTCCAACCCCTCTGCTGGGGACAGAGGCACCTTCAACCAGACCAGGCTGCTCAGAGCCCCTCCCAAGCTTACAGCCTTTCTCTTAGCAACAATCACCTCATAAGGCAACAACTGTGAACAAGTGCATTGGGCAAATCATCATGCAAGTGAAAGAAACATCAATTAGTGGCTTTTGCCATGTCATTGAGCTTTTTAAATGGTGAAGAAGTTATTTTATAAGAGATATGGAAGTGCTTTTTGCTTGTGAAGATGTAAGTTTGTCACCCTAGTTGTTTTTCCAAACCCTGTTTTAAATGCAGAGTGCAGCTTCTCAGTTCCTAAGCAGTGTTTCTTGTCAAAGACAAGTTGAACCAATTTGTTTGAGCTAAAATGTCCTTTCAGTTTCTGACCAGAATGAGAAGCACTGGTGAATAAAGCCTGTCTTTAATGTTTGGTGCTGGTGTTAACAAGAGCCTTTGCTTGCAGCGGGATAATTCTGTAGAAAGACAAATCTGAGGATCAACAAGTTGGTACATTATGTTAATCCAATAAAACCCTGCAGTTTTATAGACTCATCTTCTGGTTGGCTTATACCAAAGTATTGCAGGTGAGACAGGATGATGCAAAGATGTTGGTGAAATATCTTGGCCTTAGAGTAGTTCCATGGCAACAAACAGAGGAAGAGTTTTGTCTGAAACCCCCAAAATTTTTGCAATCCATTTATTATTGACAGGCTTTAAGGGTCTGTGCACGCATTTTCAGCAAAGTAACTATAGTGACCTTGTAGAGTTTAAGGGAGTTTTTGAAGAAATGGCATAACTCTTCATAGGTTCAGCAAAAATGTTGAGGTTAAGTGTAAAAAAAAAAAAAAATTAAGGAGCTAGGAGAAGGCTGTTTCTCTTCATTTTCTATTGTGTGGGATTTTAGGAGTGTTCTGGGTTTTTTTTTCCTCTACATCTTCTTAAAAGCCCTAATCTTGTCAACCGACAATTCATTAGAAGATAGCTAAAATTTGGGTACCTTGAACTATATTCTTGATGAACCTTAAAAATTTTATAGGGAATCTTATATATAGGAAAATTTATAGGAAATCAACTGGTTTCATTAATCATTTCTGAATTTTGCTGATGCCATTAAATTTATTTTCAATAAAACATTTGTGAAAAACACAATGATTTTACTGATTACTTTGCTAATTAATAAAATTGTAGCTAGTTATTTTGAAGTAAAATGGTAATTCTAAAAAGTACTTTGGTACATTTAGGATGAAATCATATGTTTGGGTCCCAGTTTATGCTTTGCAGGTGCATCATAAATGTTCAAGTTCTTTCAATGTTTTTTTTCAGTGTTGGCTGGAGAAATATTTTTCAACATGGAACACCAGGTACCTGGATATTAACTGAACCCTTCTTTATGCAGCATTTCATTCTACAGCTCTGACTCTCTTTGCATAGTTCTTTCTTGTGCAGAAAATGGCATAGGTGACACTAAAATAATTGTCTAAATAAATAGTACACATAGTAATGGGGTTTGTAAGAGCATTCCCTTAGCTTGCATGAATCCATTCTAGGCAGTAATTCAGATATTGGCTTAATATAGCACAGTGAAGACCCAATTAGTGCCTTCTCTTATTCTTTTTCTTTTAAATGTACTAAAGAAAAGCAGAAGAAATTAAGTAAATACATCATTTTATGGTGTGAGAAAGGGAAATACAAATGTGTTGCTACATTTGATATTTTTCTGATTCTGCTTTCAACTTCTCCTTTAAAAGCAACAGGAGATGCTGTAATTATTCTGAAAAGCTTTTTGTAAATACCTGCTTTTCTAAATCTTTTCAGGGGCTGAAACAGAAATGGCCTTGTCTCAGAAGAGCTAATGTCATCAGTTCTCCCTTTGTCATTTCTAAGTCTGTGACATATAATTTTTCTGTTGATGTAGTAACTAACGTTAAGAAAAACCTCTTCAAAGTGTTGGCCTCTTGTACAAGAGGCTTCATTCTACTTGTATGACATTTCCTGCATCTTGGTTTTGACAATGCTTATTCAGTATGGAGAGGAAGAGAAGGCTGAGATGACAATGAATAACTGGAACGAAGCTTGGAAAATATCACTTTTCTCTCAGAGATAAGCTTGGATTTGTAATAAGAAAACCTCTCCATGACACATAAGTAAAAACAGTGGGACAAGTAAGTTCAGGGGTAAGAACCTCTGACTTGCAGCCCAAGGCCATTGTTACAAGGACAAAATGCAAGTCCTGAGAAAAGCAGGTTGGTCTGGATCCCAAGGCTACTTGGTTACACTGATCTCATAGAGATTTATGATGTACACTGAAAAAAAGAGTGTTGGGGCTATGTCAAATTCCAACAAACCCCATATGTCACACACCAAGCAGGAATTGTGAAGGAACAGTCTCAAATTAAATTAAATGTCTTTTTTAATAAAATTGAAACAGCAGGCATAACAACACTGATTAAACAAAATTGGCTTTTTTCAAGAAGGAACGCTGAGTGAACTGATGAATGGTTTGAAGAAACATGGTGCTATTGCTCCTGAAGCAGTTACTGTATTCCTTCCTGAAATATTATCTTGCCTTTTTATTCATTAGTTAATCAAACCAGGCATTTTTTCCAAGCATAAATTTGAGTTTTTCCCCCGCCTTTAGCTGGAAGTGGAAAGAAGCACATCAGTATCACAAGCCACATTAAAATTTTAACAGGGAGCCTTTCCAAAAGGTTCTTAGTTTAAAATGCAGAACATAGAAGAGCTCAAACCACTGAAAAAACCCCACACACAGAAATAGGTCATTTTCATTGAAATGTCTTCCTTAAGTTTTTGACTGCTAGAAGGTACTTCTGAGGTCTCTGTTTTTTTATGATTACCTCCAGGAAAGGATAGCTCAAAACCTGGAGCACAGAGTTAGAAAAAGGCACACTCCCCTCTCTGTGATGACTGCAATTATACATTTGGAAAATAGCCCAGGGAGTGTTCAACTGGATGATGAGAACTTGCATATCTCAGCTCTCTCAACAAAAGCTTTATTTATTTTTTTATTTATTTTGTTTTCAAATTCTGCTCCTAGCACATGTGTTATCCAGGAGAGAAATGTAAATCATTACCCCAGAGCAGTCCTCACTGTTAAAAGCTCTGGGTTTTTATTGAAAATCTCTTTTCTATTTCATGGCACATGATCTCTTACTCAAAATCTTCAAGTTTAGAAAATTGCATTGACAACCTGTTTTTCTGATATTTGCTATTAGGTTAGATTAAGGTGAAGAGAACTGAAAGCTTACAGAGCACTCAGTGCTACCTGAAATGGAAGCAAACTAGGTTTTGTTCAGTAATGTTATTGAACTGACCTCTGTGTATTTTGCACATGTTCTTCGTATTAGGATGAATTTGTGGCTGTGTGAACCAGGACATCAACAAATGGTTAAGTTCCTTGATTTTTGGTGCATGGAGTTCGTAGTTCTGTATCCAGAGAAGAAAACTGACTGCAAAAGTGCCGTCCCAGAGGACAAGAGAGTTGTCACAGCGCTCTGGCAAAGGGCCACGAGCGCTGCAATTCATCCCTAATAAAGCTGCAGTCTGGGACCAGAGCTGGCTAATTCTTTACAGAAAAGCAAGTGTTACTGATGGAGTCTGGAGTCACCAAAGAAATAACAAGAACACTTGACCTTTGCTCTAAATAGGCCACAGATTTCTGTAATCCTGATTTACAAATCCCTTGGTTCGTGTGGTCTCTTATGGATCACAATGGGTAATTAATAAATATGGGCTGGTATGGGCAGTGCTACCTAAATTATATGGGATGTCCTGTCTCTATGAGTGGCTGCTTTCTGTCCCAAGGGAAACACAAAAGGTCTGTGATGTTTCTCAGAAATTCTCCTTGTACTTGGATATCTGGTTGGTAATGCTACACCTGAGCTCTTGATGTGCAAATAGCGGTCAGCTCTTCCTTTCACCAGTGCCCCAAACAATAATTATAAGATGAAACTGTAAAAAACCCCACATGAACCTGGGGCTGTTGTTTTAATACTTTAAATTAAATCATGCATTACAGAATGTATTTACTTGTATAGCTTTTTCTGATAATGATTCACACTGTTATAGAGAGCAATGTGTTATTCTGGTAATTGCAGGCAGAGGATGTACCTGAGCATTTAATTTAGAGCAGATCCCTTCAATAGCTTTGCCTGAACAAGCAAAAAAACCAATGTTTTGAGTAAAACGTGTAGCATACTCAAATTATCCCCCAAAGGTGTTGTATTTAGATACTAACCAACTAAATATTGTACCTCCTAAGAAAAAAAAAAATCCAACATATCCATTATCTGGAATAACATAAACCAAACAATTTTTAAAAAATAGTTTGAAGGTAACAAGTAATGTTACATTTCTATTTTACATAAGCTGCAAATTTTATGCTAAAACTTTTTATGTGAAAGCTGAGCAGGAGATTTTGGTTGTATGCATCAGAATTTTTTGAAAGTGATAAAATTTCACAGCTGTGAAAAATAAAGGCTCAAGTATTTTCATGTGGCCTACCTCTGTTTATTGCAGGAATTTCAAAATAGTATTTTAACTTGTAAGGAAGTGCTGCTTTAGTTTCCTTATCTTTCTTAGGTCCTGTTATGGGAGCTCTCCAGGTACCTGAGGGGAAATGAATCGTTCAATTCATCTAGATGAATTGAGATGCTGTTTTCACTGTTACTTTTGAATTTTGTAATATTTTGTAATACTTGCAAATACTTGTTTGATAAATCCAAGTCACTTGAACCGTTGGAAGTGATGGGCATAAAGCTTAAAAAGTGTTGCCTATAGGTGTAAGGAGGACATCTATGACAAGTGCCTTTTATTATACTCTTAAATACAGTTTTACCTTTTGGACACTTCTCTCAGCCGGTGCAGATAGAGCTATGATTCATTCACTAAAGGTTGTAAAACCACAAAACTGTAAAGTAAATACGGTTTTTTTTCCCTTTCCAAACCCTTCCTGAGAAATCACCGAATCGCCCGCTGAGCTGCCAGTTCCACACCACTAAACCCCCGCTGAAAACTAGGAGGTGATTCTAACGGGATGTGCACCTTTCCCAACCCCGTGGGAGGGATGGGGTGACTTGACCTGGCGAGTGGGGGTCCCCACTGGTCCCCCTGACATGGGACGGCGGTGACATGCGGGGGAGGGCAGCGAAGGGAGAAGGAAGGAAGGGAGAGGAGAAGGAGACGAGGAGCGGGAGGACAAGGGAGAAGGAGGAGAAGGGAAAGGTGCCGCTGCGGAGGAGCTCCGCCCCGCTCCCGCAGGTCGGGACGGCGTTCCCGGCTCCCGGCCCGGCCCTCGCCCCGCATCCCGGCCGGCGAGAGGCGCTGCGAGAGCGCGGCCGCGGGGCCGGATCGGCGGCGGGAGAGGTGCGGGAGGACGCGGGGGAGGCGGCTCCGCCCCCGGGGGGGGCGG
>VZTX01004043.1:0-103190 GCA_013400915.1 Pardalotus punctatus | reverse complement strand
CACCCCCGGGAGCCCCGGGCTGCAGGAGGAGTGACAGGTTGGCTGTCGCAGGGCTGCACCTGCGGGAGTCACCGCGAGCCTGCCCGTGCCCCGTCTGAGCGCGGGGCCGGCCGTGCTCGGGGCGGGCTGTGCGCTCCGAGCCGGGAGGGAAGCCGAGGTAGCGGAGCTTCCTTCACCTCCCGGCTCCGCCGGGCTGCGGAGTTGGCGGCAGCAGCCCTCGGAGGCGGCGGCGATGCTGCTGCTTGTACGTGATTTTCCTCTCCTGCCGCGGTTCCTGGTGAGTCCGTCATTCTTAGTAGCAACTGGTTTGGGGGGTTGATTTGGTTTTGTTCTCTTTTTTCCCCCTTTTCTTTCCCCCGAGTGGAGGACCCGAGGAAGGAGTTTGCGGCACGGTCCCTGTGGAGACCCTCCCGCCGGAGCCCTGCCCGGAGCGGGGGCTGCACTGGCCCGGCGGGGACCAGTTGCTTTTGGTGTGAATAACCTGACAGAGGGTGCCTGCATATTTGGTTGGGGTTTATTTTTTAGTGCTTTCTACAATGTGTTACTGGGAAAATCCAAGGCGGTGGATCTTGCCCGTCAGCGATGCTGTCTGGGGCTATTTGTTCCGTGGGTGGGAAGACAAGGAACAGGCGCTCAGTTCTTTTCGCCACCGAGCAGCGGAGGGGCTCTGTGGTGCTCAGGTGAAGATCGGCTCTGCCGTGTGCTGCCTAAAGTATAGTTACTTATTCTTAAATGCAATAATGTATAACGTCAATTTTATTTTATGGCTATACAAAGAAAAGAATAAATGACGGAGGCTGGGGACCACTTACATAGTAGTTTTGGATATTGGATAGTTTCTGAATGCAGCTAACCACCACTCATTTCAATATTGCAAGTGTGGAGTCACAGCACGGCAGCAGTTAGGGGTTCTGCACCCCGGAGTTAGTGATTCTTGGAAAGCCTTGGCAGAAAGATTTAATGTGGCTGCCAGGGAAGTAGCCCTGTAAGCGAATGTGAGAAGATAGAAGAGCAGGTGGGACAATTACCGGTGAAGTGCACAAGTGTTACTGTTTTGCTCTCTGCACTTCAGCTGAGAGATTTGTTCAAGGTGCAGCTCATTAAGCTTTTTGTAAGCCCCTTGCAGTAAAGACGCTTGGAGACGTTGTTTTCTGTGGATCCAAAAGAAAGAAGTGGTTTATTGCCTAAAAAGGTTGAGGTAAGGAATGGCCTCTTTACTCAAGAAGGAAAAGGTCTAAGAACAGCCAGTGATGGAAATGTGAAGATGGACATCCTGAAACTAGACAGAGGGTGAAATTTTTTAAAATAAAAGCACTCATTAGACTAATTAGTTCTTACAGCTTGTCATTATTAAAAAACTTTAAAGCAGGAATGTATTTTCTAAAGGCAGGTTTATTTATAACAGGACTTAGTATGGTGAAATCTTATGGGCTATGTGTAGGGGAGGCCAGAACAAGTGATCACAGTGAACCACTATTGCCTCGATCAGGAATATCATCAGGAAAGCTGCATCATCTCTGAGAGCACACTCTCCATGTATTCTCTCTTTCCTTTGCTTCCCCAACTTCCTTGATGTAAAAGGGCTCAGTGAATCCTTAACATTAAGAACAGCCCTGAGAAGAACTTGAGGGTGTTGGTTAATGAGAAGCTCAACATGACCCAGCTGTGTGCCCTTGCATCCCACAAAGCCAAATGTGTCCTGGGCTGCATCAACAGCAACATGGGCAGCAGGGCCTGGGAGGGGATTCTGCCCCTCTGCTCTGGTCACACCCCACCTGCAGGGCTGCATCCAGCTCTGGGGACCCCAGCATGGGAAGAACGTGGACTTCCTGGAGTGAGTTCAGAGCAGACCACAAAGATAATTGGGGGCTGGATCATTTCTGATATGAGGATGTTGAGAGGGTTTGGGTTGTTTAGCCTAGAGAAGAGAAGGCTCTGTGGGGGACTTTGTAGCACCTTCCAGTACCTGAAGGGGGCTACAGGAAACCTGGAGACGGGCTTTTGACAAGGGCATATAGTGAATAGGACAAGGGGTAATGGCTTTAAGCTCAAAGACAGTTGATTTGGATTGAATATTAGGAAGAAATTCTTCACCATAAGGTTGGTGAGGTACTGGAGCAGGTTGCCAGAGAAACTGTGAATGACCCATTCCTGGAAGTGTTAAAGGCCAGGTTGAGTGGGGCTTTGAGTGACCTGATCTGGTGGAAACTGTCTCTGCCCATGGCAGGATGAATGGAATTGGATCAACTTTTAGGTCGTTTTCTACCCAAACCATGCTGTATTTGCATGATATCAATGGTTAACCTTTCACTATATGTTTTTCTGTCTATCTTTAATATAAATTATTCCCCAGGTCCAATTAGATCCAGAGGTCTCTGTGTTTTCTGTCTAAGCAGTTATAGGGAAAATCTGGAAAGTAAAAGTTGCAATGAGAGCTGCTATTCACAGATCTGAGTAAGGTTTGAGGAATGTGGTTTGTAAGGCTCAGGTGTGGGTACTATTCCCAGACAATATCAAAGTGTTTAAATAGTTATTTAACATGCTAACATTTCTAAGCAGCTTTCAGCACCGTGTTTACCCTTAAGAAATACTTACTAACATGTTTGACTTTTATAGATTTCACGGTAGTTGAAATCATAAGTTCTTCAGGGATGGAGAAATGGTCATTTAACCAAAATCCTATGTGAATTTTGGGTTGTAGCTGTTGTTTTTACAGTGGAAAGACAGCAGGCATGAAGGATCTCATTAAACAATTTTCAGTGTGATAGTGCTTTGATGGTGCTCTAGTTGTTTGCCTGTCTGCAAAACATATTCTTGTTACATAATGTTCTAAATCTCCTTATCAAGAGAGATAAATTTAATACCTGGCGATCAACTGCTGTCTATTGTTAAGACATTTGGTCTCCAGGGGTGGAGGGAGGAAGGGACTCTGTTTGCTAGAAGGATGACTGAAGACATCTGCAGTGCAGGACTGTGTTGTGACTGTTGTTTCCCAGTGTTTTATTGCTCTTTGCCTTGCCTACATTTACTCTGCCTTCTAACCAAACTTCATTCCTACCAGGGATGAGCCCTCTCATGTGTTTGTTGTCCCAGAGCCTGGAAATATAGGAGAGCAGAATAGGCAAGCACAGTGGGAAGGGAAGACATTGAAGACCGGTGTGGATTTCGTTCCAAGGGTGGTAGGAAGGTAATTCCTGGTAGGCACAGGAAGCTCTTATGTGTGTGTTTCTTTGGATTTTAGGGAAACTTTCCTCAACTCTTCATATTAAAGGAATGCATAAACATATACATACAATATATGAAGATAAGGCTTTCTGCATTCTTTCTGTTGTAAATATCCTGGCTCTGCTGTAAAAAAAAAAAAAAATCTTTTTTAAGCTTGTTTCTTAGTCTGTCCTGGGTGTGACCAAATGACCCCATTTTGTGGGGCTTTCCATATGCTGACACATAGCTTCAGAACAGAATCAATTGCTTGGGAACTGAATTTGTCTGCTTTGTTTTGTGGGTTTTTAAAAAAAAACTTTTCTCTGCCTGCACTGAAATGTCTTTATTATTCAATTACTCTAATCTGTACCTTTTTATTTTCTTCATAACTTTTCCCTGGGTATGCTTTTTGTATTGCTTAGAAACAGAAGCGGAATCAGAAATGAAACAAAATTTCATTGTGGTTTGAACTATGTTCCTCAGATGAGTATTAAAAGGAAGCTCCTTAAATGAGCATTTTATTTAATTTGAAGGGCGTTGTTCTTCATCTTCACTTAAATGCATCTCTGGAATATTTAAATTATCTGGGGTATCCCTCACTGTTGATATACAACTTTTTTTTTTTTTTCTTTTTTTTTTTTTTTCCTTTTTTTGAGCGTTTACCTTTTACAACAGCCCTGGTTCTTTNTGTGCTCTTTAGGAGTGGGTGCATTATGTGTGGGGATGACTTGTGATCTGAATGCAGCTGGACAATATCGTGTCCCTGCACTGGGACTCCAGTGACTTTTGGACTACTCTGCCACCTTTTACCTGTGCAATCTGTGCCTGGCAAGCTGAGTGAGTAGCAGTGCATCTACAGATGGGAGGAAACCATGTTCACAGCATCAAGGTCTCCTAGATCGTATACAATTTATTAAATATATACAGGGATGGAGACAATAGAGAAATTGTATCCAGCACCAAGGTGTTCCCAGGGCTTGAACAGGAGAGTGGAGCTTGAAGAAGATGTTTGGGGGTTTTTTATGTGTGGGATACAAAAGTTGCAGGTGTTAGCTGAATGATTTGGAAGCAAATGTCCATGACCACGGGAACATTGTTTCCAAGGATTCTGCTATTGAACATCTGGGAAAAAGCAGCTTTTGAAAGCAAGACATTTGTCACTTGGAGATTATATTTTTCATTTGCAGTTACTGCATGACACAGCTGATGGCTTTTTGAGCAGCTGTATGCGCTTTGAATCTGAGCTTGCCTCCTTACTTCTGCAGCCATTGCAGAGCTCTAGAGAAGGTCAGTCTTGGGAAGAGTTCTACTTATTATTGGTTCTAAAACCTCATTCATTTTCCTTAATCTTTGCGCAAAATCCCTGGTACCTGGTGAGTCAGGGAAGAGAAAAATGGAGGAAATAAGGATCCAAATTCCCATTCTCACAATATTACACCTGCTTAAGAAAATAAATAGAAAATAAATAATGCCAAGATTAACAGGTGCTTACACACACATGTAAATTTGGAAGGCTTCAGTTAAATAAATTTTCAGTTAAGTAAAGGTATGGTCTAGGAATTAGCATCCATTCACTGTAGGCATTAGTGCTGCAATAACACCAACTGCATCATGGAGTGCATTAACATCAGCAGCCAAGAACAGGAGATTTCTATGGGGAATGAGGAATTTTAATCCTGTTTGAAGTAATCCAGAAGACTGAAATATAAGGAAACTGAGTATTATTGAAGCCTGTAGGTTTGCAATATAGTTGGGTTTTGCACTGAAGATTGATAGTAAAAAAAAAAAAAAAAGCAACATATCTGCCTGCAGGGAGATGTTGCACTGCAGAAGACACTTTTTCTAACAGTGTTTTCTAAACTAGCTGTTGTTTCTGTAACTTTTTTCCCAGTTGCTGACTATAAAACAGCTTCCTTGACTCTAGTCGTGCTCTGGAATAAAAGTGCAAGTGTATTTGTCTCTCAAGGAGTATTTCTATCCCTTTTTTCTACAGATACATTTTTAAACCTTTTAAATATCTTAAAATTCACATGCTGTGGTAGTGAAAATGTCTTTTAACTGTTTGCATCTTTATCCAGATTAGAAGTTCTCTTTATTGTTACCACCAACGTGATATTTTAGGGGGAAAAAATAATGAGTTTTTAATGGGAATGTAGTTCTTAACTCTGTCTAGCTTTGAAACCCTCACTGTCAGAACAATATGGATGAGTAGGAAGCAGTTAGGAGGAGAACAGCGATTAATGCACTGAAGAAAAACGATTTATTAGGTAAGACTGAAAATGAATAAGGGAGAAGGCTGTATCACCTTGGTATTTCGTCTCTGCTGGGGAATTATGGCAGCAAGGAAAGGTGGAGAAGTGTGAGTAACCTGTGCAAACACAAAGCGTCACTTGGCTGGTGCTGGGATAAGTGAGGAGTGTCCTGAAAGAGGGGTGGGAATTCTCTGTGCCAAGGTGTGTTTGTGAACCCTGTGCTTCCATTAGGGAATGTTTGTCTGGCTCTGGCCTTTCTAGATGCAGGTGCAGAACCCAAATGGAGTTTATTCAGGCAAATTTAGCTGTGCATTCTTCCAGTATCTGGGCTGTGAGCCTTTGGCACTAGAAATAATATTTCTTTGGATTTCCTGCTTTTCCTGAATGTCTTTAGGAAGGGGGTTGTTTCCATTATGATTGTGAGAACCTTTAATGTACTAATTAAATGGCATCATCCATGATAAGGTAGAAGTCCATCTTGATCAAATTTTTTCTTACAAACTTTTTTTTTGAGACAACCTCTGATTTGGCAGGAATTTGCTGTTTGCTATGAAATCACTTTAAACCATGACCTTGCCAGTGACGTTTCACTTCTATTGTGGAAGAGAGCAGAAACATGTCAAAATGATTTGTGATACNCTTTTTTTTGAGACAACCTCTGATTTGGCAGGAATTTGCTGTTTGCTATGAAATCACTTTAAACCATGACCTTGCCACTGACATTTCACTTCTGTTGTGGAAGAGAGAGAAACATGTCAAAATGATTTGTGATACACTAGTTTTGAAAGTGCAGAGTCTCAATTAACTGTCTAAATAATTAATGCCATAGTCTTTATATCTGAATTGAAATTATGAGCTCACTTCTGATTAATTTTGTGAAAACATTTTAATGTTAGTTTGCCCCACCACATTTCCAAATATGAAAAGACTGTGTTTGAGAGAAAAAGCAATTAAGCCTTGGTGCTGAAGCTTTGATTGGTGCAAGACATTGATACCTGTAGAAGTCCTCTCTCTGAACAAGTGCAGCCTGTCTTCTGTCCCATTCCTGTGCCTGCTGAGATCATGAAGGTTCTGTGTTTCAGTCATTGAAGCTCCGCCCTCATTCACATCTTGGTTTCTGATGGGATTGCTCTGAGCCAGTTCTGTTACTGGAGACAGATTAATTTCATTAACTTCATTTTAAACACACTGCAGATTGATTCAGAGGCTCAGTATGTCTCTAGTGAGCCACCTTGAAATGCATAGCAATATCACAAATAATGCTTTTTTTTTTGTCTGACCTTTCTCCTTTTAATTGAAAAAGTAATGTTTAAACAGCAATAACTGTTTATGATCTTTAAATCTGGGCAATACCATATTTTATTTGATACCAAAACCAGCCATCAGACAATATAGCATGAATGACTGCAAGTTTGTTTGGGGTGTGTGTTAATGTGTATCACTAGCACACAAACGGCTGATCTCAACTCTGAAACCTCCATAAATTAATGAAAAAGAAAGAACTTTAATTGTACAAGTGGTTTATGGTGGAATAGTTTATTGTACATGCTGTGTGAAGCACATGGTTTTTTGACTGCCCAGGGATCAAAAAATTAGAAGTAATCCAAGTCTTTTTTGATACTTTTGTCTTCTGATTTAATACAATTCTACTGATTCTGCTTGGAAGTAGACCACACTTCGTGTATAAACTTCCACTTTCTTCAAACTGAGTTTATTTGTGGCATTCTCAAAAAAGCCCCTTTTGAACTTCTGGTTTTTATTAGTGGAGAGAGAATGAGACCAGGTTGAAGGATTTCACTGTGGCATTCAAGGAACAATGGCAAGAGGGACAGAATAATGTGGCGGCCTCACATAGATAGGAAGATGAGAAATGTTTGGGTTTGTGAGATGTTTGGGTTTGTTTTGTTTTGCTTTTTTTGTTTGCTTGTTTAGCAGGTAATTCTAATAACAAAATAACCAGTAACAAGACAGGGAATAAGCAGGAGGCCAGTGACAATTAGCAGCCTCTGTTTGAATCTGGGGTTTAGAAAGAATTTTTTTGTTCCCAGTGGGTTTGTTAAATTTTGAAGGACATTTTATACCTGATTGTTTTGTGGTTCATTTTACAAGCATAGACATAAACTTGATCTTTTGAAAGAATACCTTGAAATAGCTGTGGAAAACACCTCTAATATTGAAGTGTACTCCCTGTGGTTTGAGGTTTTTTGTGTACCAGTGACTATGTATAGTGCCAGAAGAAAATAGGCTAACTGCACAGCACCCTAAAAATGGGAATCTTTCAACTGGTTAGGCACAAGTCACGCAAATGTTTTTGAGTTAGCCAAATGTTGTTTCCTTTTGTATTATAAAATGTCTGCATCCTTAAATTAAGGGACTACGACCATATTTTTTGACTATTAATACAACTATTAACACAACTTTTCTGTTGTTTCTGTTTATTTGATAAATACAGTGTGCTACAGCACAATTTTGGCTTTCTGTCTGTGGGTTTTATGCACTGCAGTAGCATAATCTTCAGTAGTAGAGGCTGACTTCTGTTATTATGTTTTGAAACCGTGATATAAAATGAAATGTAAGTAGAAGGTCAGCATGAACATGATGGTGTCATAAGGAAATGCTGTGTGGTACTGGAGAGGTTTTGGATTCTCTAGAAATAAATACAAATTCTACAAATTATGCTTTTTTGGATTAAAAGATGTCCAGTGTTCCTACCAGAGGAAGATTATGCTTTAATGTGCTTGGGGGCTCTGCTGGTTTATTGCAGTTCCCTGGCTGTCTGAGACCTTTTGTTTTTTCTCTAACAGTTGTATCACAACATTGTATTAAAAGTATTGAGTGTGAGGGAAGCTAAAAAGGGAACTGAACCCAACTGAACAATAAAATAATAATTAATTTTTCTTCAGCAGAGCTGTATCAGTTTATATTACCAGAGGAGCTGGACCCCGTATTTAAAGCAGTTCAAAATGGACTCTTTGTTCTCATGGAGAATTCTGTTTGGCACAAAGGATGGGGGAGTCCTTTTCATGTCCTTCCAGACACAGATGGTTCATTCCTTCACACAGGGGCACTCAGTTCTACGTGGGCACCCTGCACATCTGGAAATCTGCTGCAGGCTGGGAGCAGAACTGGAGACTGGTAGTTCTCAATCCGTGATGAAAACCCAAATCCTGTGAAACTGAGATATGCATGTTCATGGGGGCAGATTTTAATCTCAATCTTGAAAATCAAATTAGGCTTTCCAAGGTTCATGGCAGTTCTGCATTGGAAAAACATCTGAACTGGGTTGGTTTGAGTAGGTTTTAGTCCAGAGTGAGTTTGAACAGAATGATTGTTGCAGTCATGGTGGCTGAATCATGAAGGAATTAATAGCTTTGAGCTCTAGAAAAACCAGTTAGTTTTTCACAGGTCTAATTATTTCACCCTTGGAGTCCCTTTTCCAGCCCCTAGTACAGTTGTTCTTCCCTCTTTTATTCCAGTACAGCACTAAGGACAGAGTGACTACTTTGCCAAAATACTGTTACACCTTCCCCATATTAAATAACTACAATTATTTTTGTGTCTGAAGACCTCAAATAGGGTGGGGGTGAGACAAGCTCTGACTAAATGGGAAAAAAAAAAAAAAATGAAAGAGGAAGGGCAGTCGGCCAAGTGGAAGAAAGCAAAATTGTATTTAAGGCTTACAACCATTAACTGTGATGCATTGCAATGTTTCATGACCTGTGCTAGTGCAGCTTTTCTTATTCTCTGAGACCAAAGCATAAGAGCATTCACATTATGCCAGAAAGTACAAAAACAATGGAGCAAATACCAAAGAATACTTTCATTTTCCTCCCCACAATTCTTCGTAAATCAAAAATTAAATTGAACCGGTGCCCCTGCACTTCCTTAGATTTGTGTCTGGACTGTTGCAATTAATAGACCTGATAGTCTACAAATCAAAGCAAGCTTTCTAAATTCTGTGAAACCTCATGAATTGAGTTATTTTTGTACTGATACCCCAGGGTATTAGTCCTAGCTTCCAGTGCCTTGTTCTCTCAATCTATCAGTTTAATTAATTTTTGCACCGTTTATTGTATTGATTTAGATGAGCAAGTCACTGACTGAATGATTTGTTTTGGTGTGTAGTGTTCCTTCTTTTAGCTAAGCAAATAGTTTTAGCTGTTCCAGAACTCTGAATTCCTTTGCTTAAGGGATGACAAAGATGGTTATAGAAATCTCAGAAGATCCTCCTTTCTGTTAAGAGTGAGAGCAGGAGAGCAGATAGAATTAACTGGTTTGGATGTACTATAAGTGGCATAACCAGCAATTCTTATTGATCAGCTTGCCCAATATGTATTACACACAGCGTATTTTTCATTTTTTATTTTCTTTTGTGGTTGAAGTAGTTTTTTGATTATTTGTTGGGTGCTTTTTCCTTCACATTCCATTCCTAAAAAATTGCCCAAATTTGACCATTGGGAAATTTCTGTCTTCATGTACTTGGTAGGATTTGCAAGTCTTTATTGAACTTGTGTGAGCTATGCATTCTTCCACAAGCTTAAAATTTGGTTTTAACATGACAAATTTTGACAGCATCTGCAAGAAAAAATTCCCTGACAGAAAATGCTTTCTACCCTTTTAAGTCTGGAGTCCCTGTCATATTTCAGCTATGTATATAACTTGTATATGAATTTGTGAAAATGGACATGGTGCACACCTATGACAAAATAGAGCATTGTGGTGGGTTTATTTCCTTGCTCATTTCAGAGAATCTTCATCTAAAATATGCCCCAAAACACCAGGGGGAATATCATGAAAAACCTCATCTCTGATAGGTAACTTGGCAAATTTATTAGGATATTGACCTTCTACAATGGAGAGAGGCTTCCAGGACTACTTGATGTTATATGCAAAGCATGAAAGGAGGGATCCTATTTGCCACACAGAATTAAAGGAGAGTTTCAACAATTTGATATAATGTGTTCATTTTAGGAAAATGTCTGGTATACCCATAATGTCAGTGAGCCTCATGGTCCTTGATGTGTTTTTCCCTGGCATAACCTCTTGCAGCAAGAGAAGGGGTTCCCCCTGCGCTGGCTGCAAGCAGAGCACAGGGGAGCTGAGATTTGCTGTGGTTTACATGTGTTGGGTGGCAATGGTTTCTGTTCCTACCAGACTGCTGTTCTTCTTGGAGGATTATCCCTTTCCATATTTTTACATGGGTTTAGGGGGTCTCATGAGCAGTGGTGAACTGACAAGTTGCATGACAAAATATCCCAGAACAAAAGGATTCAAGAAACTTCTCTAGAATTTGGGGATTTTGTAATAACTTACATGGAAATTACTTGTATAGATTGAACTTTTATTTTAGAAATCTCTGTAATAAATTAACGAGGAGACACAATCCAATGGAAGAGCTGGAGAGAGCCAGGTAATACTAAACCTGTCTTTAACTATCTTTAAATGAATTGCAGTAAGCTTTGCCTGCTACTACAGGAGAAGTGAATACTTCAAAAGGTGATGAAAATTTCAGAGAGCTCAATACAAGAAAGATGTCAGAGCAGGTAAACTGGTGCATGGATTTTGAGAACAGTTTAATGTGATATTATATATGTAAGCACATATAAGATGAAATATTGTCTATTCCTTAGCATTCTGCTGAATCTGGCAGTCTAAATACTTCTTACCCAATTCGGTGGCTGCAGGAGAATGAGCAGTCAGAGTAATCTGTGTCAGTGGTCAGCTAATCTTCCTTTTCCGGGCTGGAAGGAATGTTCCAGTATCTAAAAGCATTCATATTCTTCATCCTCAATACTTTGTCACCACAGCAAGTCATGAGTAATCTCCTTGTCAACTGCTTTGGAACAGCAATAAGGCCTGGACTACTATATCTAGGAGCAATGAATTCATTTATTAAACCAATTTTAGTCCACACCTGGAGACCGGAAAATCTAATTGTGCCTCTCCTTTTGCCTTCATGGATAGGACATCCCTGTTCCCAAACATTTGGACTGTGTATAAATAATCTTCTTTTTTTTTTTTTTTTTTTTTTAATTTAAACAGTATATTTTTTACTATCCTGGCTTACTCACTTCACAAACAATGAGGAGAACATTCCACATGTGAGATCATCTCAGTGATTAGACAGAGACAGCCTTTCCTTTATCTGCCAAGAATCCCAGGGAGATTCTAATCTGGCCTGGTGAAAAAATCAGCTTTTTTTCACATGTGGGCAAGGTGTCCTTGGCCCACACCATCTCCACACCTCTTGTTTCTCTCCCTCTGATGTGCAGGTTTGTATCCCTTGCTGTGTCATGGGAACACCTCTGCCCTGAGCTGTGGCATGGGCGCTGCCCATGCGCTTTGGGTTGTTTGGAAGGGTTGGATCTGCACTGGGATTGGGTTCCCTGGTGGGCTGTGACCAGGAGAGATGCTGAGGTGTGGTGCAGCCCTGCAGATTTTTACCCTTCCCTGTTATCCAGATGTGTGGTGAGCTGAGCAGATGTGTTTGTTCACAACTGGGGAAAAGCACTTGGGTTGCTGTGAGGGAGAAGGAGCAATAAAGGAGCTTAAGGAGGGAGTTGAGTGAATCTTACAGATGAGATTTGACAGCTCTGCATGTCTGATGGTAAAACTCTCCTTGAGACAGTAAAAATGGAACACTGAGAAAGGAAGTAATTTCTATAAAACGTGTCTGTTTATTAGTTTGCCAAATCTATTGAGTAACATAGCCAGAATATATTGGTCAATCATGTCTTGGTTGGAAAATTCAATGATCTGAAGGCTGATCCTTTCCATAGGAAAGCACATTTCAACCTGCAATCCTTTTCTCCCTGCTATGCACCAAAAAAAAAAAGTGCTCAAGCTCTCATTTAATTCAAGGAAACTTAAAATTTAGTTGTTGTTATTAATGGAGTGGTGTTCCCTGCTTGAACACCACATGTTTCCTTATGGCAGGAGGCTTTAGGGAGGATGTTGTGTGCAAACAGCTCAGCATCCTGTGGCTCTCAGTGAAGGTCTGGGTTCTTGCTGTGTTTGACCTATGGACTGGCACAGCTGCCCTGCAGAGCTGTGCCATCAAACAGCTGCTAAACAGGGCTGAGCTCAACCAGAGGGTTCTTCCATCTGCTATTCTCAATTGTTTTGTAACATACTCTGCTTCTCTTTTTAAGAGGCTATTCAGTAATGCTATGGGCAGTTTATTTATAAATTTAAGACATGAAGGAGTGGAGGGAGAGGCTGAGAATCTGAATACATTTACTGAAATGTGACTTGGAGTTTTTAGGGCTCATTATTTAAGAGGAGAAGTAACTGCCCTTTCTAAAGATGATCTAATGTATTATTTCAGAAAAATCCTGCAGATTTCTCAGTAATGGATTAAAGTACTGAACACAATTTCATCTTCAGATATTATTTTTAACAAGTATTTAACACCATATTACCCCTACAGAGAGATTGCAGGCTGATAAAGGGATCATGTTAGTCTCTGTTGTTTTGGGGTTGGTCTGTAGGTTTTTGGGTTAAGTTGGAAGCAGCTGAGAAGCTTCAATGATTTGTTTCCAAGTCCCCTCATATTGGAGGAAGATATTTTGTTCTTTTGATGTGCTTTTAATGACCTGAGGTGTGTTCTTTACAAGGCAGTGCTTCGCATTCAGTAAATCATGTGAGGCAAAGACAGAGCTTTGTTAGTTATGTTTAGCTTCTGGTTATATTTTCAGCCTTCAAACAGCACTCTGGAACTGTAATGTAGGCTTTACCTCAATTTTACTCCTGCTTCTTGTGCATTGTACAGCCCTAATAACATTCTCTCTAACTTAACTTCAATTTTTTCAGTTTTTGCCTATTTCTAAAATCTTACATGTTTCTGTAAGCTTTTCTTATGTATCCAGTAATGTTTTCTAAGAAGATGCTGTCTCACAGCTGGAAGGGCTGTTTAGCTTCTGTGACAGACTTTCGCAGTGTCCTTTGCTATCCCTTTGTGTGGAAATTGTGAGCTTTAGAAGAGTATTGATGCTTTAACAAAAATGTTGCAGAGAAGAATTTCAGATTTCCAGTTGATTTTAGATGCTCTGTTGAATATGAATACAGAAACATAATCTTGTTACTTGTAACTGCTTTTTCTTTTTATCAGTTTTCCTGTGTCACTGTCACTTTTAATTAAACATAGTCATTGCCCTACAGTTCTGCACTGGCACGTGTATGTGTGCATATATAAAAAAAAACATGTAATGAATAAATATGGGGGGTTTCCCCATCAAAAAAACCCCAGGGTTTGTGGCTTTTTGGAGGGAGAAGTCTTTGAAAGGAAAGACGAGGATGATGGAAGGATTTCTGTTCCCTATAACAGGGTGAAGAATTTTCTACTTCAGGGCCTGACACGCAAAGTTGCTGGCTGTCCATAAATTTCTTGAAAATAATATGGGATTATGGATACTCAACATACTTGAAAATCAGGCTGTCTGTAACTGGAGTGTCCAGCCATCAAGATATTTTGATTACCAAAGTGTTTCCGTTCCTGTCCTGTCATTAACTTTAAAGATTTTGGTTTTTGAACTAAAAATTAATATATCAAAATTGCTATACATAGATAACAGTTTGTAAGGTACTTGGGTACATGTGTACAAATATGATAAAAAAGCTCAAGTCTTCTATTAATTCTTTGTACAGGAGCAAGAAAATGTGCCACTAATGATACATGGGCTAAATGCTGAATGGGGCAACTTGGAGGAAATTTTGGGCAGCTGCCGTGTCATTATCTTTCCTGATTGTTGAATGGAACCGAATTCCTGTGAGAAACAAGAGTTGTGGTTGTGTATTTTTAAAACCTTTTCATATCGCCAAGTGAGTGGAATAAAAATTGACACATTTTTATGGTGTTAAACAGTTGAAAGTCTGATGTAGTACCAAAAGCTGTGCCTAAGACTTCCTGATTTACAGATTTTTGTTTTATTTCCTGAAGACTTCCAGGAATATTATTTACAATATAGCAAAAATTGCTATGGGGGATTGTTCTCACACTCACAATCTTAATTGCTGAGGGTTAGAATATTACTGATAATCACAAGTGGTAAAGGTAGGAGTTATTATAGAATATTAGCTTAGGATGATCAGAAAGTGTTTTTGCTAAGACCTCTTTTATATTTGTGTTTATTCACTCTGGTTTCTGAAATCATTCCTTTAGGGGCTCTAAATTAAAGAGGAAAAAGTGTGTTTGAGCTTGCTGGTTTGCAGTAGTCATAAAGGAAAGCATAAAGATGTAGATGGAGTCAAAACCATGGGCTTTTTGAAATTGGGGAGGTTTATTTTTCTGTCATAAAATAATAGACTTCCAGTGCTGACAGGCTCTTCCCCTGCAGTGTCTGAGGGGTCCCAAATGGTTGTCTGTCCCCAGAATGCTGCAGGTAGGAACACAGGGAAATATTCACTGGTGAGTGGTGTTCCATACCAACAGACTGGAAAGATCCCTTGATCTACTACTGGAATAAACTACAAGAAGAAAATCAGTCTTTTTCTCTTCCTTAGCCATCTCAATTTATCAGGTAAGGAGGCATTTTTTTCCAGAGCATCTTGGAATAGTATTTTGCCTCCAACAAGGTGCATTTATGAACCCTTTTGAGAGTTCTTGTTAGGCTGAAAGCATGAGCTGTGTGCAACACCAAGCAGGTGCAGGGAAAATAGCAAAACCTACCCCAAATCTCTGTGCTCTGAGTGAGTCAGTGATTGAAAAGATAAATCTTATTAACCTTTCAATAGTCCCAGGCTAAACCTGTCCTTATCACTCCCATGTACTCCCTGAAGGCATCTGTTAAACTACAGTTGTTGCACATGATATGTAAGGAGAAATGCTCAGCTGTGGAACAGGGGTATCTATCGTTTGATCATGGCGAAAAAAGGCAGTTCTATTCACACTGAAAAATTATTAACCAGGCTTCCATAAATACATCCTTAGCTTTTAAACCCTGTACTGGAAAATGAGGAAGTTGGCTCTATGGTCAGGTTGTGACGGCCTGACTGCTGAGGGGTAGCAAGAGGCAGCGCCAGTGGCAAGAGGTGCCACTTTTAGCAGCTCCTGACTGTGTCCCTGCCCTCTGGGAGGTGTTCTCTCCAGGTGAGGACATGGGGACACCATCCCTTCCATGCTGGCAGACTTTGCTTTCCTACTCTGGGTACCCTGGACCATCTCAGAGATGACTTGTCCTGTTCTGCAAGATTTTTCATAGATTTTCTACTGGAAGTCTGCATCTGCTGTGCTTTCTGCCTCACACCCTGACCAGTGAGTAGTTTGACCCTTACATAATGATCAGTTTTGGTGTAATTTCAAGTGGCATAAGCTGCCTGTATTGCAAATGCAATGAAAAGGCTAAACACTTACTATGCAGCTATCTGCAGTAAATCTTGGCCAAAGGGAAGCAGAAAGATGCTGCAGAAAGGTCAAATTGTAATTAATATCCTGTGAATGCAGCTCTGTGCAGTCTGTCTCCTGAATAATTTCTCTTTTGCCATTTCATCTAAAAGCTCATGTCCCAGTAGCAGGTTGCCTGTGCCCAATGTTTGTTCTTCTGAAAATCTGGACAAGTAGACCTAGGATGGGCAGACAGTCTGGAAGTTCACTTCCAGGTTCTTGAACTCTTTGTTTCTGGTGCCACTGGAATTACACATCTGGCTGGAAAGAGGGAGACGTGTGTGGTATGTATGGTATGGTAAAAAGGGAACCTGTAAGTGAAGAGGCATGATTGAGGGTATTTCTGGGTTGGAGTAAGAGCTGCTTCTTGAGAGCTTCTGTGTCTTCCTGCTGCTTGTACAAGACCCTTTAATATTATATCATGGAATTTCCTTGGCAGATTACGGCCAGAAGGGTAGATGAGAAAGCTTTTGATCCTTATAGTGAGCAAAAAATATCATAGTATAGTGTGTATCAGATGTCATTTATGTTTGAAAAATTCAGGTTGCTGACAAAGCCTGGGTGAGACCCCAGGTCTTGTTAGGTATTTTTGCAATGGACATCTGGTATCTTCTGTCATGTTCTGGAAAGTAATTTTTAGCAGCTGTACCCACTTCCCTCTAGTTTGGAGCACTTCCCCCACGGTGATCCCTTGTGCAGCTTTGAACTCCTCCAGCCCCGTCCCTGGCTGCTGCTCCCTGACCACTGCTGGAGATTGGGCTGCCAGAGTTGTCGTTGATTTTTGTGCAAATTAAACAGAAACTAGACAGTCTGTTCAGCACTGGCAATTTTATCTGCATGCCTTTGCCCCGGGAGACATCCAACTGAGGCACTGGATGGGCTACACTGCAAGGGCAGAGTTTTAAAATGGCAATGGAAACCATTTCAGATGTTCCCCTGGTTTGATTAATGGTATTTTCAGAGGAATCTGTCACTTCTCTTTGTTATAGAGTGTGTGAGGAAAGGATGCTGGTCCTGTGCCTGCTGCTGGCAGTCCATATAGCCTTTTGCTGAAAGGGATTGTTGGATTCACTGGATCCTAAGGAGATCCAGCAGCAGAGCCCAGCTCTTTTTTCACTGATCCAACTCTGCTCCTCAGTTGTACACGATGCAGGGCTGCTCCCCACAGACCATCTCCTGTCACTTTAAGCTGTTCTGGATGGGCATTATGATACATATCTCACTTTGGGAAGCAGGGAGAAGACTCTACTACCACCTCTGCCCCACTGAAAGGGATCCTCAGGGCTCTGATGTGCCACCCAGACTTCAGAGAGACAGCAGTGTAACCTGTGAGATGACATTTTCTGACTAGATTCTTGTGGGAGTTTTTTCTGCCTTCCACAAGAATTTTGGAAAATGATATTTTTATGCAAGCTTTCAAACCATGTCCGTTTTGAGACAGATGCTCTGGAACAACATTGTGATGTTATTTCATGGAAGATTTAACAGTCCTGTTAGCTTTATTTGCTGTTTGTGGAGAAAAACATTGTAACATTGTATTTAACAGAAAACAAAACAAGGCAATACTCCAAGCTCATCCCACTCTCTGATTAAGCTGTTTATATCCTCTGGTAGGTTTCTGGACAAGTGTCCTTGTGAACAGCTCATTTTATACTGGAAATGAGAAGTAGGACACATTTGCTCATGTTTTGCATGCCTGAGTTTGAGGTAGTCATGCTTCATCCCCTTCACAGTCAGTGGAGAGAAATGGATGCTACCAGACAAGGGCTCTTTTGACCTTTTAAAATGTTCCTGTGAAGATGAGGTGAGTCATGCCCTGGAAATGCCCATTTCTCTCTGCAGTTTTTAGAGACTGGAATGATTAGGTCAGAAAAAATAAGAGAGATCATAGATTTGACTTATGGTTTGAATTAGAAGGGACATTTTAAACTACCTAGTCCAAAATCCACAAACCCTCCTGACCTCCACCCCTGCCTTGGACAGGTGAATCTCCTAAAGGCTTTTCACACATCTATAGAGAGAAGTCATATAATGTATGATTAGATACCTTGGGTAAGCATGGAGACCAAACTTAGTTCTTCTCATTAAAACGCGGATCCAGATGCTTTGTTAAATCAATTAGAAAGTTATTATCAGGAATAGCTGAAAATGAGTGTTACTACACCCCACTGTTGTGGCAGAAAGGCAAACGAGCCCTTGGCATCAAACAGGCTGAAATAATGGAGGACTGGATTTCTCACCTCCTGCACACACCCTCCCCATGCACCTTTCCTCATTCAAAGCACTCAAGGTCTGTGTTCCCTTCACCCCAAGCCCGGAGTGGGTTTCACTGGCTTGGTGGATGCCTTCCCAAATGCTCCTGTTCGCTGACTCTGCAGCAGCTCCTCAGCAATCTTCCTGCAGCCTCCTTGCAGAGCTCAGAGAGAATTTCATTTTGGTTTGTTCACAAAGAAAGCAAAGTCAATGACAGATTTTTTTCAAGTGGACTAAACCTCAGATGAGTCATGAGCTTTTCTGCAAAATGAATTGTTTGATAAAGTGAACACATTTCCTTTGGAGTACTCTTAGTTCAGCAAATTAGTGAAAACATTTGAATTTGAAGATACAAATAGATTTCTATTGTGTGTTTGAAGAACTCTCATCCATTTCTCTGCAACATATCTGCTTCTGTTTTCTGGTGAGAAAATTCTGCTGGGGGGAAAAAAAATCAAATAAACCCAATAAACCTGAAATTGACATTTCAGTCAATCACTTGCTGCAGTTAAAAGAAACAGATACTTTTTTATGAGGGAGTCTTATTAAGTAATGAAAATAGTCCTCTTGTTCTACCGTGCATTTTCTACTTCGTGTCAGACAAAGCTTCCCCTAACAATGCTGCTCTACAGACCAGGGGTCTCATAACATGTGGCAGTGGATGCAGCCTCAATTCCCCGTGAAGAGGGGGCAGGGAGCTTAAGGAGGATGAATAAATGTTGTGAGCACATCTGGCCAGTCATGGAGATGAGAATGGCTTTCAGGAGTCCTGTGTAAGCTCCTTCCTTCCTGTGTATCCTGGTGTCAAATGCAATCGTGCCATAACGTAATATGCATCAATTTAACTTCTGAACCGTGTTGATCCTGTAAGGAATGCTAGTGGTTAGAAAGAAGAATTAGGAAATCTTGCTGACATTGTCCTTACTTTCAATTTCTAAAAGAATTCTGTGCCAAGGACTGATTTCTTGTTTCCAAAATGCCATGTCTGTTTTAATGTGGGGAAAGGGTGCTAAAAATCTTTAGAAGTAAAGAACTGATAAACTTTCTTCAGCTTGTCTTAGTTAAATTTCATAACTGTGAATCTTGGTTAAATTAATAGTTTATGCAGGTATTAAGCAAAATTTTAAGGTGAATACTGGAACTTATTTTACAACTGTGTATAAATCTATTCTATTCTAGACCTCAGTTCATGGCTTTTCTTTCCATTTTATTTCAGAAATTGTAGAGTCACAGGGATTAACTTAAACATTTCAAGGTAAAGTTCAGTGCTGAATGAATTGCAGCCTTCATACACACTGTGACTAAGCAATAAGGCTGAGATGACTCAAGCCCTAACTCATATTTTCATGGCTGATTGAACATTGCATAGATGTTATTTGCTTAACAATAGCAGAAATATTTTTCCTTCATTCATTCTTTGGTTCAGATCTGTTTGGTTTCTTCAGTTTTACGAACTGACGCATTGAATTTTCTTTCCATTCTTACCCTGAGAAGTGTCTTCCTTTCTGGCTAAATGCTCAGACAGAAAGGCAAACCATGTTTACCCAATGATGAGCAAAACAAAATAAAAAGATTGCCACCCTATTATGTCATTCTTCCCACTCCTTGCCTCCTGCTTGTAAGTATATTACCTAAAACATGACAAATTCCCCTGAATCTTCTCTTAATATAAAGATTATTAGATTTGTTTATTCCAAAGCATAACTGAAGGGGTTAAATTCTTTCATTCTTTTGTAGGATTTCTGGGGAGCATGGGCTTTTGTTCCCAAGTGAACTGCCTGGTGCACTCTCTGCCTTTGGTCTGTTCTGCACTTGATCCCCTGCTGCCTTTTTCCCAGTGTAGAGCACTTGAAAAATAAGCCAAGCTTGTTGGGGTGGCAGCCAGCAGTGTCTCTCTAGGGAGCTTTCTCTGGGCAGTGCTGTTCCCTGTTCCTGAGGTTTGTAACCTGCCTGGGCAGCTGCATAAGCCTAAATCTCTACGGCAAGGAAACAGAAAATGTAATTTTGTTTTGGTGTGTTACTTAAAGCTTTTAATCAGAGCTGAAAAGCAAGCAGAGGGAGACCTGTAGAAGGAGCAATATTTAATGAATGCTCAGGCTGTCAGTGCTGAGCTTAGTCCTAGCTCTCTTATTTGTACAATCAGGCAAGTTAATTTACTGCTTTCTTACACAGCAAAGTCTACTTCATAGACTTAATGAGCTTTAACATTATTGCTTTAGTCTTTTAACACTCATGATTTTGGTTTTGAAATATTATTACAGTAATTGTGGAAATTAGATATATCTCACAGGCATTGACTGTGGCTGGAGAGAGATCTGCAGTCCTGGAGGTTGGTACATGGCAGCTCTGCCAAGACATTTCCAGACAGCTGGAATTGTGCCCGACCTAAAAAATGAACTCTTTCTGAATCCATTGGGTTTGTCTGATTAACACATCTGAGTTTTTCTAATTGCTCTGAAGTCAAAGACACTTAGACTACACTAGTTAGAAAGAAGCAGAGTTAAGGAACTGTATTTTCAGCTTTTCTCTCAGCCTATGCTCACTCCAGTGCACTGATACCAATTTGTATGTGCTTTAAATGACTCTTCAAACAATGCTGCTGTCAGTCATGCATGATCCTTTCTTTAATGCAATACATGACTTCCCGGTTGATAAATCTTCCAGCTCTTACATCTAAAGGTCTTTGAAGTTTGTTGTTAACCAAAGAATCTGATTACTATTTGCATTGTAATACTGACCAGATTAGCCACTTGGGCTAATCCATGCACAATTAACCGAGATCACATTCAACAAGTGTGACTTGGTTTTCCTTTCTTGCCGCTTGACTTCAGAGTCTTGACTCCCTCTTTCTCACCTTACAAATTTGTTGATTTTGTGCAAGAAGCATTTCCTGGTGCTTCAGTACCTGCTGACACTTGGTTTGCTCACCTGGGCGTGTGCTCTCTGCAAACACATGGCTGGGAAGTGAAGCTGGTTTTTCTTGCTCCTGTTCACAGCAGTCTGCAAGCACATGCTGAAGTGAGAACAGGAGGAGAAACCAAGCTGACTGCTAGAGTCTCAGCATGGTAAGCTTTGCATTTGTGCATTTTTATGTCTTTCTGCCATTTTCTTAGAATTAATGTGGGCAGCCCTTCCCTTCCTTCCTCTGTCATCGCCTTACATGCAGCTGCGGGCCTCAAAAAAGAGAAAAATATGGATTATGGACCATGATTGGGTGGCTACCTGTTGATACCATCTTAGTTTTGAATTCTACTTCAGACCCCCATATGAATGATCTCAGTGTACATGGGTTTTGTGTGTTTTAAGCAGCACATATATGAAATGTGCCTCTTTTCATTTGAGTGTTGAAGCTGTGTGCGTTGGATTTAGATTCACCATGCTGTGATCTGCAGTGCCAGCACTGAGCTGGGAGGTGGAAACTGTGGCTTCCTGAAGTATGTGGAAGAGTCAGTAAGGCCATTAATCCTGTTCCTGCAGAGTTTCCAGCTAGGCTGTTGTGCCTCACAGCTTTGGTTCAAGCAGTGATTGGTGCCTGTTCAAGAGATGATGTATCTCAGCTTCTTAAGTGGCAAAAGTCCATTGCAGCCACCACACCATGCTGCATTAGTTATTAATTTCTCTACCAGTATGAAAATACAGTTTATGCCCATCCTAAATACAGCCATGGTAGTAAATATGTGTAGTGCAAATAACATTGTTCTGCTGGCAAAGAATTTCTTGCCAGCAGGAGGTGGAGGCTCCATCACTCAAGCAGTGTGAGGCAGTGCTGTGGCTCCTGTACCAGTGCAGTCAGTGCTCATGGAAGATGTTGCCTCTGCTGCTGAGTCATGAAATTGTTCCATGTCCTGGCTTCCAGCTAAGTAAACATAATGGTTCAGCTGTGGGAGCAATTTCTTGCATCGGGCAATTTGATGACAGAGCCATTGAGAAAAAGAGGAAAATTCCTCTCCCTTCATCTTACTTCCCTTTAGCTTTGTCTCTAGAGAGCAGGATGCTTCTCCTCCTTCCCAGGAAGATGGGGGAGAGATGAAGCAAAAGTGTTTTGGAGTGCAGATGAGTGTTGTCTTGCTGGGCTCAGGAGGATGCCCGTGGCAGTAACATCCGTGGTCACTGCACCCATGAGAACTGCAAATGTCACTGATTGCAGTGCATTCACCATAATTCCTGTGGCTCTGAACTAATGTCCCTCATGGAGATTTTCTTTTGGGGGTGCTGTAATTGTCACAAGCAGCTGTGTTGCTAGAACTAGCAGAAATAAATGGCAGGTTCTTCCATACTTTAATGCTTTTTCTTCCCTTTTTTGTTGTCGTTGTTTTTTTTCTAGGCAATCTTTAATGAATTCTTTTGTCTTGAGAAGGTGAGCAAATGCTCTCTGGATAGACAGGGTACTTGTGTGCAGTGGATGCAGTTACAGGGAGGATAAACTGCACCTTTTTTATTAATTTTTGTCTAATTTACCTCTCCTAAGCTAGGAAGTGCCTGTAATTTCTAATGTATCTTCCCTCAACAATAGCTTCAGAGAGGAAAATTCTATTCCAAAAATACATTCCTATGGGGGTAAGTGGGAAAAGCACTGAGGATAGTCCTACTGAGCATTTTTCCTACCCTTCCCATGAGTCAAGGGAAAATAACCACATACTCGAGAGGCTCACTTAGATAGAGCCTTGAGATGGTGTCACAGTGGAGGAGGAATGAATGAAGGGGCTCTTTCCTCTGTAAGTCCAATATCAGATCAATGCTTCACTGTGACTTAAGAAATTAATGTTCTGTCTATGTACTGAATGTAGATTAGAACAAAGCCCATCCTTTTAGAGGAGGTTTGCATTTTTCCCAGTGCCCTAATTCACATTTTAGTGCTCCTCAAGTGCTGTACTTTGTGAAATCTTCACTCAGGATGAAAACAACTACACTTCCTAATCAGCCCCAGGGCTGCTTAATAAAACATCACAGGTCTGCTAAAAGGAGCATTGTCACTTTCTAAAAGCTGGCTGGCTGGTTTTGTTTTTAAACCCTCGGTTGATTGATGATTCAGCTCTTGTCAGCTAATTTATTCTGGACCATTTAGAGGGAGAGCAAAAGTAGCCCAGGAAAGGAGAAGAGCAAATTTTACAAGCCTGGTCTCTAATAATGTATTGTCTAAAGCAGGGAAGCCTTAAGTGGTAGATTATTAAAAAGAGTATCTTTACTTATTAGTCTCCTTTCCTACAGAGCAAGTGTCCCTGCAGGTTGTGCTGTTATTGTTCCCTGGTTTAACAACTTTGTGCGCAACAGAAGTGCCCAGCACTTCCCACAAAGGGCAGGGGGCTAAACCAGGTGGTCTCCTGCTGTCGAGGGGGATGTTTTGGCACATCTTGTACAAGCACAAGGCAGAATGACAGCAGTGTCTTTAGAGTTTCAGCACAGGATCTGTCTAATTAGGCAGGAGTGATGCAGGATGCAGGACAAAGGATTTTTTTACTAGATCTGCTTCATGCAGGGTAAAGGTAGCTGCAGTATCTCCAGTCCTAAAGGTTAGCCTGGCAAGGGTAACATTGTCTAAGAATTATAAAAGAATTGGGAAAACCTGGTTTGTGCAAAGTTAACTGCTGCCAGTATTTGAGGTACGTTATATCACCTAGGCAGAGATCACGAGAGTAACGCATCTAGAAGGAAACCGGTCTGAGCAAAGAGCAGCTTCTCTTGAGGTATTTGCTGAAGCTTCAGCAGGGAGGGAATATCTGGCTAGGAAATCTTATTTTTGAGTGGAAATTTCATAGCACAGAAGAAAATCCAGAAAGTGAGGTGAGTCTGAATCCTAATGTCAATTAGCTGGAAGGTGCACTGATGTTGGACAGGTGTCAGACAGGAAAACTGGGCTGTTTCAGCATCAGATCTGCTACTGCAGCCTTAACACAAAACCTGCGTTGCTGATGTGCTCACGGTGCTGGAGCTGCTCCCCCACCAAAGCAATAAGGGAAGTTGGAGGATGCTGCTTTTTAAGACTCTCATTGGTGGGGTTTGTATCTTGCTAATGCTGACTGAGATCATTAAACAGGCTGCCATCCTGGTTCTTTAGGAGCATACTGTTGCTAATTGACAATCTATTTTAATCTACATAGAGCTGGTTGAACACATAAGCAGGTCAAATTGTATTTTCTGACAGCTGCCAAGTCCCTCTGTTGGGTGATAAGGACAATTAAAATCCACATGATTTTTGTCATAGATGGGACTGAAAGATAAATTCTCAGGGATGTTCAGTAAAAAATAGGAAGGAAGCCACACAAACCGTTGTGAATAGAATTCAACTTTTGTTGATTATAGTCATTCTGTAGGAATAGAATCTACCACAACAGTTCTGTTAATGTGGATAACATGAATGTAATTAATGTCTGTCTATTCTGTCCATCTGGTAAACTTCATCATGTTCTACATTATTCATTATATTGCAAACTCTGACATAGTTTCTGTTGCCTTTACGAACAAGACTGTAATGATTTCTGTTCAAGATTCACAAAGTTCACCGTAATTCAGCTTCCAGCATGAGATACCAGAATATTGTTGAATTGACCACTGTGGTCTAGGATTTCTTCCCTGTAAAAAACTTACTGGAATGATCTTTCAGCTGGTTTATATCTAACACAGGAGTGTGTAGCACTGTCTGAAATTTTAAGTCCATCTTTTCTGACAGTTTGTGATCTCCTCACCCTTCCCAGCGCTTAGTTCTGCTCTGGGTCTGTGTATTTGATCCTCCAGGAGGCAGATGACATAACTGGATTCCCAATTATGGCTTTAGAAATTTTGGATGTCATATGTGCCTCCCTGCACTGAGAGAGGAATCTCCCAGGACATTCAAGGATCAGCAACATGCTTAGTCAAAGGGAATATTTGAGGCTTTTGTATGGTCTGGTAGGAGTACTAAGCTCTTTAGAGTTAAAAGCTGAGAAGAAATTACCACATGTTTACTTTATGAAGCAGTCTTTCTCTTCCCTGAATTCCCAATGCCAGAATATATCTCATGAGGTAGAGTGTTCTTGGCAGCCTGCTTCTCATACCACTGCACTGTGTTTTTGCAAGAACCCTGGTTACCTGCACCACATCATCAACACAATAATGGTGCTGTCAGAGACCATTTTTACCACTTTTGTTGTCCTAAATTTCTAATCGTTTTGCTCAATCTTTCCCATTTACTTCTTGGCTTTCCATTTCCAATAAAACCTGGTGCTTTTTTTCTCAGTTAAAAATAATAAATGCCAGTCAGAATAATCTTTTGCATCAACTGTGCTACCTTTGCAAGGAGAATCATCAAATAGGAATTCAGAGCGCCTTGACCAGGAAAACAGTGAGCATATTCTGACTGCAGAATGTGGCTCTGGGAGATTTCTGCTGATGCCCCATGCTCCCTAGTCTGCTGATGTTAGAATCTGTTTGGGTTAAAGTACTTCTTTCACCAGG
This sequence comes from Pardalotus punctatus, assembly GCA_013400915.1. Taxonomy (NCBI): domain Eukaryota; kingdom Metazoa; phylum Chordata; class Aves; order Passeriformes; family Pardalotidae; genus Pardalotus; species Pardalotus punctatus. The sequence continues at coordinate 77,669 of VZTX01004043.1, read as the reverse complement.
CATTTTTCTAGGCAGTTCAAGAAAGAGCCTGACCTTGATAGTAACAAAGAACAGTTTACATGTTGGATTTCTTCCTTTTGCTTAGAAGTAACTTGGTCTTATGGTGTGAATAGGAACACCTCTTTCAAGAATTTAAGAACAAGCTTAATGGTCCAGTATTGGGGTTTTTTGGGCAGGTGCTGTTTTTTCCTATTAAAATAAATGCAGAGAATAAAAGTATATTTTTTTTCCATGTGTGTTTTTATTACTTAGCTGTTGTATGTCTAAGACAGCAATCTAATCAGAAATAGTTGTTTATGGTTCATTTTTTCTCCAATTTTCCGTGATAGGAAGCTCATAATTGCCAATCCTGATTTGTATTTCTGCCTTGCATTGACTTGTTGCATGATTCAGTTTGTGTATCACCTTCCTGTGCCATTGCCTGATAAAAGTGACACTGATGGTTGGATCTGTATTGCAGAAACAATGAGATTTGTTACTCTTTTCTAAGAGGAAAAAAAGAAAGAAAAAGAAAATACTTTTATGTCAGTTCTGTATAAGGAGCCCCTGAGATAACCTGGTAAGTCTGCAGGCCCTTCTTCAGTGGCTTCCAAACCATCACTAGATGAAACCTTTCTCAAATCAGACTCTGATGGTAATTTCAAAATCACCCAGATATGTTTGTTTTGACTTTCAGGTAGTTTGATATAAATACACCCAGGGGTTTTGTGGCTCCAAACTACAATTATTCAGGAAGTTGGTTCTGCAGCTGCTGCGGATGCAACCTGAAGCCCTGCAGTGAGCATCGGCCAGGACCCAAGGGCATTCTCTAACCAGGAAAATGACTGCCTTTCTCGAGGAAGAAACAGAGGAGAAACCTTTATTTCTTGTGTAGCTGGAAGGAAAAGCAATACAATCTCACCGCCCTATTAATTTAAAGAAGCATTTTTCAAAATACCTCTTGACTGTGTGGATATTGTAACTGTGACACAAACGTGCCTTTGGACTTGTGCAAGGAATAATTGGAAGAATTGATTGGGCAAAGTGGTCATTGACAGAGGGACTCTTGAAGGATCATGACGAAGCACTCGGAGATTATCAATTTGTCATTTTTGTTGGAACATGAAAGGGAAACAATATTGGGAGTATTGAAGAGAGATGAGTACTTGAAAAAAGTTGAAGATAAAAGAATAAGGTAACCCTTTTTGTTATTGCTTTTAAAAGTGTGGTTGGTAGATATTTTTGTGTGGTACCCAGTGAAGGTTTTCTATATGCTTCACACAAGGACGAGTGTTGGGAGATAACACAGTTAATTATAAATTCAAGTAAAGTGTGTTAAAAAGAAAATTGCTTGCTAGTGTGGCTCTCTAAACAAAAATTGTCTATATTGCTTCAAGACAAAAGTGTAAGGAGGGTAACAAGTGCAAAAATATACAGCAGTGGCTTTTAAATTTTGGATTCTGTAGATTTAGTCTAATTTGGCTGAATTTCCCCCTCTGAATGGAAAGCTTTAGTCGGGCTCTTGAACTCTTCCTCTGAGAGGAGCTGCACATGGAATCTGCCCTCAGAGATGACTGTGGGCGAGAAGTTTGGAAGGTGTCAGAGGGAGAGAAATTTGGCATCTGCCTCCATTCAGGACTCCTTATAGCATGGGGCAAGTGCAAGATGGTGTTCTTTTTCTTTCTGTTGCAGTGCTTACAGAATAGGGAGGAGGAATACTTAATTTTTCAAATTACTTAGATTTAATAGTAAATAAATAAAACTTAAAATCTCGGGTGTTTATCTCAAAAGTCACCACTGGGAGAAGTAGAGTCTCAGGTTATTAACAGAGTCCATGTGCTCTTTTTCTGAAAAGTAAAAATCAAAATTCAGAGAACCATGTGTGGAGGCAGGCTGAGTGAGCAGTTTAAGAGGGCTCACTTTGAGTTCGTTCAGCTGAGTATCAGTTCAGGAAATGTTCCTGTGCTTTTCTAGGATGGTTTTGCTGCTTCCTTCTGCTTCCCCCCAGTGCCCTTTTAAACTTTCATACAGTGCTGGTTCTGAGAAAGAGGCTTGGTGTGGATGGATGCAGCACTCAGTGTTGGCGAGGCTGATGAATATGATGGAACAGAGGGAAAATTTCCAGACTTTGCTGGTTTCTGTCCATGAATTCCAAGGCCAGGCTGTGTTGTTCTTCTCTTTGATTTTCTAAAAACATTTTAAAAATGCATCTTCTCATTGCTTGTTGACAAGGTCTATATTCAGCACCTGCTGAGGCTTCTGCTGTGTAAAACCATTATTTGGAAATCTGTGCAGAGTTAGCCACAGGTTTTGAAAACTTTTCTCCTCCAATTGAACCAAGTCTAAGTGCAATGCCCCTCTTGGTGTGCAGCCCATTTTCCTGGGGGAACACAGTGGCTCATCTCAATGGAAGGGGTGAAAAGTGGCTGCTTCTGCTGCTGCCAGACTGGAAGGAAAGGTGTTTCTTTAAGGTGGAGTAGGCAAAATAATAATTTTGTCTTCTTAATGGATTGTGAGATGAAGAAAAAAACAGATGGAGCACTGTTTGTTCCAGGCATTTTGCTCTATTTAGTAATAAGATAAAAATTTCAAATAAAGAATTTTGGTTTCCTGTTATGGTGACCTTGGAAATGTGTGATGTGCCAACAGTCAGCTGTCAAAGGCATCAGTATGGAGTGTATCAGATCAATAACTTCCTAAAACCCCAAAAGTTTTCCTTCTACTGCTGTCATTTCCCAGTCTCAAATGGAAATTTGAAACTCCTGAGGTTTTGTGAGGTCTTTTTGTTTTGTTTCATTTGGTTTGCTTGGGGTTTTTTCATTGCTGTTTTTTTGTTTCTTATTTTGTTTTTAATATGGTGTCTTAACTGCCCAAGTGTTCTGCTTTTTTTGGCACTGCTGGAATTCACACTGCCAAACCTACTGAGCCTGGGGGCTTGAGGCACCTCTGGAGGGTACAGTTCAGTCCAGGTGCAGGTGGTATTGTCTTACCAGCATTCTGGCAAAAATGAAAAAAACACCCTAAGAAAATACTGAAAACTAAGTTAATCTGATATATAATGCTAATTAGAATAACTAATGATTCAATGTGGTGCCTTTGCATGCTTCTAGCACCTGTGTATGAACCAATTGGCTTCAGATTCATTGTCACTAGACCATACTTTGCCTGATAACAGTGGAATGTGGTCTAGAAAAGATTTCCAGGATATAAAAACTATGAAGAATTGGATGGTTAACTGCTTCCTAGGAGACTATTTAATTTTTCTTCCTCAATAGAACTTGGCAAGGATATATAATTGTGGCTTATAAGCATTCTTCAGAGAAACATTTGTTGTCTTTAAAATTCCATTTGGTATAATCTCTTATTTTATTGAGGTACTTTGCAAAAGAGCAAGTCCCTTTGTATTTATTTTCAAGACATTTTCCACTCTGGGAAGATGTTTACTTGTACATTGTACTGACGAATTTTTATTATCCTGTTCTACTCTTTCTGAGTCTATCTTGATAATTTTTTTTTTTTTTTTTTTTTTTTTTTTTCCTGTTAGTTTTCAAAAGCCATTGTAACTTAAAAAGGCCTTTCTGTTCAACATGAAAGCAATGGTAAGTTCAGGAGGATGTTCTAGGAATGGAATTGTTAAGGGTTGTTTTTACTATCACAGCTCATACTCCTGTTCTGGAGTGCAGGTGTCTCTTGTATTTTTATTTGATGCAAAATTATTTAGTCCACGTGAGAGAGAAGCACAGAAGGCAGCAAGTTCTTTTTCTGAGGTCTAGTTTCAAAACTACAAAAGATGAACCTCCTTAATAAAGATAATGGTCCATGGTCTTAACTTCAAGTGTGCATCTTGCATGACTGGAAGTTTTTTTTATATTGATTAGAAGCTGTTAATAGATTACTTTTGCAAATAACCTACAGTGTTCTAAACATTACTTTGTGATGCTTTTGAATTACCATCATGGCTTTTTCAATTGCTTATTTGAGTAAAATCATTAATTCTTAGCTTAACTGTTGTCTTATGGTTTAAAATACAAAGTTTCTTTCCATTCTTTACAGAGCAAAGCTATGAAGGCTTTGCTTTTAGGGGAGGTATCAGAGCAGTAATACTCTGCTGAGCTGTGTTGAGAAAGCAAAGAAGGAACTTCCAATTTCTGCCAAGGAAAAGGCTTTAATGGGTTACTGCTTGAACCTCTCCCTCAGCGTTTAGGTTGCCAGAAGTTGTGTAAGAATTGCACCAGCCCCAGATATCTGTATTGACAAGAAAAGTTAGCATTCCTGTCTTTTCTTCTAACTAAAATGGCATCTCCTCATCAGTCCAAAGAGATTCGTGGAAGAAATTCAGGGTATTAACTTCATTACTATGTAGGAGAAATGTTAGCATGGATACCACCATGTGGTAGCTACAGGCAAGTACTTTAGAAAAAGAGAATTTTGAGGAGTGGGAATGGGAAGTGACTTCTCTGCCGAGTATACATTTGGACTTGTTTATAAGCACAAAATGGTTGCAGGATAACACATAAAGCATGGTGCATGGTCTGTGTTTTTGTAAAACTGCCTATAAATATTTGGAGAGAGCCCTCGTGTTAAAGCACTTTGGCCATCTCTACCTGCACGGGAAGCTGCAAAGTCACTGTCTGGCAGCTCAGTCATTTGTGACACGAACTGAACACAGTTTAACATATTGGGTTTTTTTTGAATCAGAGATTTTCCATCAAGAGTAGCTACTATTGCAGTACTCTAAGGTAGAGGTGTCTATTTTGTGTCCTGTGTTCTATGAGAACCACGATCCTCCAGCGGTGAAAGAATTTCTGATGGTGACCAATTCTCATACACTGGGTACAATCTATTTTATGGAAGCCCAGTAAGAAAACGAGGGGATTTATTTTGGATTGTTTTGTCTCGTTCTGATTTTAATATTACTAATCATTTTTAGTTGACAGGATGAGTGAGTTACCCAGAGAAAGGTTCATCTTTGGAAGTTGGTTCTCATTATGATACCTGGTATAATTTCAGTTCCCATGCTGTAGTTGCAGTGTTTTAGGATTTTTCTTTCTCTCTCATGGAGAATATAGATAAACTGTACTTTCTTAATCTCTGTGTTTAGTGTTAGAGGTGTACAAGCCATAACCAATAGGTCTTTGGGGGTGGATTGTCTTTGGCCAATAGACAATTGTTTATTAGTGTGTATAAAAAGAACTTCTTGTAAATAAATCCTTCTTCTTCGCCATCTTGGAGCCTGTCTGCCTGACCTCTCTACCTGCTTCCACAAATCCCACCAACAACAGAAAACAAACCATACCATGCCTCCTTTCCTTCTCTTCACTGGGCTCTGTTCTGCTATTCTTTAGGCCAGATCTCTTTTTCTTTGCAAATTCATTCTTTGCTTGGTTCCTTCCATGGTCACCAATGTACCTCCATACTTTGGTGTTCTTAACGCATTTTTTCTCATGCTGATCTGTTACATAAACAAAATGTGAAAACCTGTGCTTATTTAATAAGTCAAAAAAATACTTCAGGTACTCATATTTTACAATGCGAGGAGGTCTCAGTGGAAGTTGGTAATTTCCCAATTCTTTTTGTGAATTCTCAATATTATTTACTGTTATTTTCTGCATAATGTGCCCGACAGAGAAGGGAATCTGGCTGAATTCAGAGAAGGTACTGAGAATCAGTCTGGCAAGGAAATTGCCTTTCTTCCTCATACTCCAGAAGTATATTGATGCCAGTTCTTGCACAGAAAAATTCTCTTATCCAAGTTAACAGCTGCACAGATTCAGAAAGATGTTTCTATTCCTCTGTGCAAGAGAAATTCAGTTTTTTTTCTGCTAAAGTTTTTAACTATAGTTGATTGAGGGAGTGGGAGGGTTGCCCTTTTTTATTTTTAATTCAATTTTTTATGACTCTTTGAACTCTGATAAATTAGAATGGCAAAATAAAATCAGGTATACTTGGGTTATGCTGCTCTACATCTTCATAGGAAAAAGGGTTTTGAAATGGGGAGAAGAAAGATCCAGGAGATATTTGAAAATCAAGCTCAGGAATTATGTATGTTATTGCATTTGACAGTATTTTCTTTTAAAAATGGAGAGGAGATGAGGTAGAAAAAAAATTCAAAATAATTTTTTTTTTCCTACTGAAATGGAAAAAACCCATCCAAACCAGTCAGTTTGGTATTAAAAGAAGAATTTACCTAACTTAAAGCAAGTGGATAATGCTTACAGAGTTAAAGGAAATTATGGCATTTATTTAAGTGAATGGCTTGGGCAGTGAATGAATACCTCTTGCAACAGTATAGCTATTTTACTTTTGGGAGATAAATGTTCTCTAGGGTAAAGCTTACTTTTAATAAAAATGGATCTGTTAAGGCTTCTTATTGCTCCCTCTTTGCAGCATTATAGGGATTTGGGAATATTTCATCTCTGGAAGCTGCACTATGAAGCATTTTCCTTACAGCTTTCAGCATCAGGAGGGAAGAACCTGCCTTTTTCAGGGATTTCTGTGCTTCTGGTGGCTGGTGGGCAACTGTGCCAAGAGCTATGAATTCTGGAGTTGGTTTATTTGGTTGGAGGGTTTTGTTTTGTTTTGTTTCCTGCTGTGATATTTTATTTGGGCCTTTTAGGCCACACTTGGAAAGGCTCAGATGAAGTGGCTCAGTGTTACCTGGAATACTGGTTACAACAGAATTCTTCCCCAATTTGCTTAACATATTTTCTCAGACACAGAGGGATCTTAATATAAATTCATCGTTTAGAAAAATTCTGTTATCCTTGGTGGAATCAAATTTATTTTTAATAGCTATCTTTTATCAAACAGCCATTGTAATAGAAGGTTTAGCAACTTCAGCGGATGATAGGATTCTTTTTCTCCAAAAGCTTATTAAATTGGCTTCTGCTGAGTTTTATTTTCTCTTTCATATTACCTGGAGAAGATTGATAAAGATTAATTCTTGTTTAATATTTGTGATTAAAAATGTCTAACTCCATGTTTAAATGCATTCCTTTAAAACTACTGAGAGTGCAAATATTAGACTGGCAAAAGGAAATTGGGTGTTTATAATACAGCTGGTTCCTGCCCTGGGAGATAAATGCAGTGATAAGTCAGTGCAGCTACAGGCTGCACTTGTTATCCCTTTTCAGTGCTGTGCAAGCAGTGCAACTCAGCTGTGCTTGTTTGGAGGCTGTTATGATGATGGATTTTTTCAGATGACTCACCCACCTCCTCCTGCTCTTCCTTGAGACAGTTTTTTTTTTATTTTCTTAAGATATGAATATTTGTCGCAGTCAATCTGTAGTTCAGCTCAACAAATAATATAGGAAATCTCAAATGAAAGTTCATATCCAGTGTATCTGTCCATGCACTCTTTGCTTGCTTTAATTTTTCTATTTTATTTGTTTAATTGAGTAGAGAAACTGTGGGTTGATTCATTTTCTCTCCCTGGAAGTCATCAAAGGCAATTTATATTCAAAAATAAGAAAACAAACACTTCTCAGAATTCCTGCTGTTAGCACATCACCTGATAAGAATTTTAGATTGTGCATAAGCAGTGGGAAATACTGTTTCAATTACCATTATTGGATAGTGGGAATAATGCCTTTTTAATATTAAAAGAATGTTAATAAGTTTTACCACTCTGTTGATCCCTGAGAAAATTTGGTTTGTTTGTTTGTTTGTTTGTTTTAATGCTCTTTTTATTGGTTTGGGCTGATAGAGATTTCTTAAGTTTCAACTGGAACTATTTAAAACAGATTTTGTGCCCAATTCTACTTCTAACTAAGCACAAAAGGGCCTGAAAGTTGCAGTGGGGAGGGAGAAGGCTGGAGTGGAAGGAGCTCAGTGGAGGCTTTGTTTCACCTTTGGACACCTGGATGCAGTCCATAGGACACAGTGATAATTGCCAAAAAGATGGCAACTGCCAATAAATGCCTGTCAAGTTACTGAAATACAATGGGTCATGATTGATTTGAATTTTTTGAGTAAAGATAGGCCACTGGAAAAAAATCTGTTATGAAAAAAATTATCCTGTGTTAGTGCTTAGTATTCTAACCCTTTTGGGATTTGGGGATTAACAATATTCAGCTTCTGAATTACTCTGATACCTGGCTAAGGATCAGGTGCTTGATTTGCATGCAGATGCTCAAGTGCCAAAAGAAACTGGAACTGAATTATTTGTGCCTCTTTCGGTCTTTGGTATGTGATTGGCCAAATCTTTGCAAACCTGAACAAAAAGTGAAAATATAGTTGTCCCTGAAAGGCTGTCTGTTGAACACTGGTTGGCAGTTCTCCTGTATGAAAAGTCACAGTTTTGACAGGAGACCATGAAAAAGATGAGGTTGGGAGAGAATGACCAATGACAAGCAAAGAAGTGGCGGTCCAGGCTGGCAATCAAATTAGGTGAGATTAACAGGAGAACATTGTAATTGAGCAAATGGAGGCTAAAGGAAGGCCAGGAAAAGTGTGATCCTGTGCTGGATGGAGCAGAGGACCCAGTGACAAAGCGTGTGGAAAAGGCCAATTTGCACAATGCCTTCTTGGCCTCAGTCCTTACAGGTCAGACAGGTCTTCGGGAATCCCAGCTCCTGAGGTTGCTGCAAAAGTCCAGGGCAAGGTGAATTTGAACTTGGAAAGTGCTGCAATACCTCTCACTGTGTGAAAGCACAATCAATCTCAACAAATTTCCCTAAGGTCAGCTGGTACTCAAATGGCCATGTAGCACAGCACTTTATTCTGACAAATTCACATCGCTAGAGGGGTGACAGTAAATCATCAAGCATTTGTGAAAGTTGTTCAATGTTTAGTGAGATGTGAGTGGCCATAAACTCAGTGGTAATTAAATCTCTTCACAAGTACCTAAAGGTGCATTTGTTATTCAGGAAGATAGATGTGGTTTTCTCTTTTTTAAATGGTGTGGTCAAGAGCATTCTGGTGCTGGGTGGTGGTGGGGTTGCCTTCAGTTCTCAGTCCAGAAGATGCAGATGAGTTCTGAACATCTTTGGTGTTTGAAGGCAGACTTGCTCGGAAGGTAGATCCAAGGATGGGGCTGGCAAAAACAAAGATCATCTCCCCTCCCTGTGCACAGAGGCAAAACCCAGCACTGCTGACAGTTTTCACAGCACAAGTCACCCGTCTGCATTTGGAGCTGGCTGACTGACAGAAGGAAATGGACACGTTTGTCTGGAACCAAATGCATCTCTGCAGGAAGCAGGGAGATGTAAGATGCAATCCATAAACTGCAAGAACAGTTAGCAAAGTACCAAGAAATCTTGAGAAGCCTGCACAGACTTTTGAAGGCTCTGGCATGAGAGAAAGGCTGTTTGGATTGGATGTGGGAGAAGGGTCTAAAGCTGGGTGAGACAGTTCTGGATAGAGGCCAGCAGAGGCAAACCCTTGACTGGGCTTTGTTGCCTGGAGGGATTGGAGATGCCCTTTTTGTAAAGCTGTCAGAGGCTGAGCATCCACAGGTCAGGTGGCTGGAGAGCAGCTGTTGTTCGGGGGATCCCAGTGGGAAGCAAAATGCTGGCCAACCTTTTAGCAAGGCAGTGAATCCACAAATAACCTAATTCTGTCAGAGCTGACTCCCTGGCGGCCCAAGCAATGTTCCTGGCCGGCTTTACTGGGTTGCAACCTGCAATCTTTTATTGGTTTTATCTTCCATGTGTTTTACCTCTGGTACTTTTTTACTGATCTTCAGGTGAATCTGGTAGTTGTTTTTTTTAAATCCCCCTTAAAGCATCTATGTGTGTGCAGATTGTGATTTCAGTGGGCTGGAGCTCTTCATGACTGAGGGACTTTGGGGGTCCTGGCTGATGGTGGGCATGAAAGAAAGCACAGGGAAAGGTGGGGAAATGGGGACACAGCAATACCCAGAGATGTAAAACTGGAAAAACTTAGCAGTCACTGAGCTTAGTTACACCTCACAGTTATTTTCTTGTTAAGGACCCAACTCATGTGAAATTGAAACTGGAGCCTTCAAAATTAGGTCTTAAACACCAATATTTTTATTCTGCAGAGTCAATGGTAGAACTGGTAAGATCTGACAGTCACACTATTTAAACTGGCATTCTCCTTTTTTGCTTTGATTGTGGCATAACACCACTATCTATTTAGATATTTTGGTTTGGTTTCTTTTAAGGCTTGGAATAACTGGTGCAGAATTGCATATGTACTCTTAACTAACTCTACACTGACGTATTATTAAATGCTCACTAATTGCAGGAAAGATTTTCTTCTGTTCCTTCTGTGGATGCACTGGATAATTTCAGTTCTCAGTTGCTGTCAACCTGGGCTCAGCATGACTTGAATTATTGATGAAGGACAAGCAAAGATGGTTTCTCAATTGTCCAGGACTGCTCAGCTATCTGCAGTTACTTATACTGATCTACCAGATTTTCCTCTTGACTGTCTGTCTGACAGCTGGAGGATAGATTTATTCTTTGTTGTATGTGTATCAAGAAATACAGCAAATATAAAAAAAAAATTTGTACTTACTCATGTCCTGTATTTTTAGCATGAAATCTTAATCTGTTAAAAAGTTCTTGCAGAACCTCCAAATTAAAAGTTTTTATGTTTTGACTTCTAGGAAACTGAAAAATGAGCTTCTGGAAGTGAGAAGGAAAGGCGGAAACCGTCACTGTCAACAGGACAACACCAGGGTCTGCGTTCGCTGCCAGAAAAGCCTGGGCTTAATCTTTGACAGGGGAGACCTGTGCCAGACCTGCAAACTCCGAGTCTGCAACACGTGCCGTGTGGTGGGAGCTGATGGGCAGTGGAAGTGCTCAGTGTGTGCCAAGATTGCGTAAGTTGGGCACTTTTCATACCCACGTTTGGGGATCACAGCGGTGTCAGTGATTTTGGTGTTTCTGTTGGGCATCCCCTCGGCACAGAAGTACGTGCATGGAGAATACCCAGGGGGAGAGGCTTATCTGGGGGTTTTATTCACTGCTCTCTCTCTTTTCCCAATTCCAAACCAGTTTCAACTAGCTTGTTTTCCAAAGACTTGGAAAGATAATTCACTTGATTTGTTTGGTAATATGGGATTTTTTAGCTTGACTTGGGGAGATAACCATGAAGGAAAGGAGAAATGTGTTGGACAGCAAAACTCAGTTGTGTATCCTGATGTAAGGCCTGGATGATGTAAGAAAGTGACACGATAAAAAAAGAATTGGAGGGATAGTTTTTTTACAGACCATCAAACTAACGATATCAGGGAGGGAAGACTTTCTGTAAATTGTTTCAGGGAGTGAACCCAAATTGCTGCTATGTCAAGACTTTGGCTACATAGACAGTTAGTGACAAATTAATACAGCAGGGCAAGGAGTTTAGGGTTTGTGTCTTCCAACGTGTTAGATTTAGAAGGTTGCACCTGTTTTTGAGTAGATGCCTTAGCCTCCTCTGCATCCAGTGGGGCACAGCCAAAGGACAATGTCTCACCTCTTAAGATGAAACATGTTCAAGTGTTTGATTTGGGAAATTATTTTAAATTGGTAGGGGCCGACTGGGTGCTTGTAGTTTGCCTCAGGCAGTTCCTGAGATGATGGAACTCAGGGACATTCAGAAGGCTGTGCCTTTCAGAAATGATGGGGCACAGGTGAGATGACAGCACTGAGAACAGCAAACACAATGCTACTCTTTAAAAATGAAGACAAGAACGAGGGATTTGTTGACCCTGCCACAACACCTTTAATTTTCTTTAAAATGCTGAAACAAATGGTAGCTGTGTTGTTTGAAAGCTGAGACAAGGTGACAGGATGATGAGTAAGAGCTGGCTCAAGAACAAATAATGTCAAAAACTATCAAATTTCGACCTTTGATAGGGTGACAGAGGAGGATCTGTTGATGTCTTATATCTTGACTTAAATTAATCTTTTGATACTTTCTCTTGTTCCATTCTAATAGGCTGACAAATTAGGGGAGCTGTGCTCTGTTACAAACTCTGCCACTGTGATCTCAGATTTACCTGGAAAATTATAAAGCTTTGTTCTCAATGTGGTTATGGACGTTTCACTGTCAAAAAAACCTCAAGAAAACAAAACAAACAAAAACCCAAACAAACAAACAAACAAAAAAAAACTAAAAAAGCACCACACATACAAACAAAAAAAAACTTAAAAAAATCCCCAGTGATATAGAGCAGAATATTTCCTGGTTTATTACTGTTAAATATTTTAGTTAAAGACCTTGATGAAGCAGATGAGTTTGCCAGTTACACCTGCAGATGACATAAAACTGAGAGGTGCTCCAGGGATGCTGAAGGACAGGATTAGGTTTCAGAGTGATGCTTAGAATTTAGAGAATTCATTTGAAGGTAAAGCAAATGATGGCTCCCTATGGCCACGTGGAAGTACTACATTTGGGAAAAAATGCAGCTGCAGAAACATAAAATGAGGATACAAACAGCTTATACAGCTGTTCCTTAGGAAAGGATCTGGGTATTATACTGAATGAAAGCTGAACATGAATCAACAGAATTTTCCACTATAGAAAAATTGAGTATGACATAATGATGTACCAGCCAAATTATGGCCTGTGAAATACATGATGAAATCCTATTTTATGTTGAGTACCTGCCCATTTTTGTGTATCACAATCCATATTGGCCACCTGGAGACAGTTCAGTAGAAAATAATGATCCCAGTATTAGCAGACAGGATGTCCAGAGCAATGGAAGGAGTTGCAAGTGTTTGGCCTAGGCAAGAGAAGACTGAAAATACCTGATTTTTAAATCTGCAGAAAGTGGCTTGCAGGCTGTTCTGTGACCTCCTGCTGGGTAAGAAAAGGAATGTGATACTCAAATTGCAGTGAAAGGGTTTAAGTTAGATGGTATGAACATTCACAGAACTTGGAGTGGTTGCAGAATGTTGTTTTAAAACAGTTTGGATAAACCTCTCTCGGGGATAATGACATCAGTAAAGATGGTCCTGTTTTGGGGCTGAAAGACGGGTGAGGCAACTTCTCGAAACGTGTTTGAGAAGCCTCTGCTTTTTCTGATTTTTGCTGCAATTCTGTCTGCCGAGTGGTGTCTTAGCAATCACCTTGAAAATTAATTCTGGTTGAATTAGGTTGTTACAAACCATGGTGTAATTTGCTTGTAAAGTGCTAAATTTTGCAAGTGCTAAAGTTCTGTCCTTGCTGAATATCTTTATTAAGAGTATCTTTATTAAGAGTATCTTTATTAAGTATCTTTGTCTCTCTCTCTCTCTCCTTTCTTTTTGTTCTTATGCAGTGTTTCTACAAGACCTATGACAGTTAATGATGTGTAAAATCTCTTTTACATTGCTGGGAGTACACAGAGAGATTATCTTCTGTGTGGGCAGTGTGGAGATGGAAGTTTGGGAAAGGCATTTCAGTTACATCATTGTGCTTCGTTCTAGTTTAAATTATTTCAGTTTTGCTTTGCTCTCAAGTGAGAAATGCAGGGGAAATCAGGATTTTTAGGCGTTTTGAATTGCAGTTGAGGGAGGAGCTGATTAAGTTAATGCAAAGAGGGCTTTTGACAAGAAGAAAAGGCAGAAGGCAAAGAAAAGAAAATAATCCAATGTGAATATTTATGCTTTATGAGTTGCAAACAAAAGGCAAGAAGAGTGGAAAAATCTTTTAGCTGTGTAGTATTGATCTGCATACAGTGTTTGTGTCTGTCAAATTGGACTGTTTCACCATGATACTGGCTTTCCAAAGAGTTTAGGAACACTTTCATATTTGTCCATCTCCTTTATCCCTCTTTTGGCAGCCTTGGTTATGTTGATATCTGTATGGATTCCAGCACCTGCTGGGCTGTTCCACTGGCAGAGCCACGTTTATGCTGTTGCTGTGATGTCTGGGACCCTTAAAAGTCAGAGAGAAGTGTTTATGGCCTTTGTGAGCTCTGAACAGCTTTGATGTTGTACTAGTTCATGGCTGTCCCCCCAAATTGTCCTCAAGAGTGTCTTGAAGTGCTGTTTAAGGTGACTTATTTTTAAAGTGGCAAACTGCAAATATGCTGACTTTAATTTGAAGAGCAATAATGTCAAGATTCTGATCTTATAAGTATATGATAAAGCACAATATTATTATCTGAACAAATTAAAAAATTCCAAACACAACATAATAACATGATGGTGGCTGTAGCGGCGAAGTACCAGTTAATTTAAGAATACTGTCTCTTTGTTCATCTGTCAGTCAGAACATCATCAAGCAACAAGAGAATCTGACTTCTATAAAATAATATTTAGAGCATTTAATCTGCCATTTCTTTAGAGGCAGTCTTGTCTGAAAAACAGCTCGTGGTGGTGGGGAACTTCACTAAAATACATTAATTCCATTCGGAAAGGCTTTCAAAAAAAGAGATATGGTGAATTTGAGGAAAGATATTTGAATGTGAATAATGAGAGACATTCTTCAGTATTTTTAAGTATAAAATACAGGTTTATATGTAAGTTGTCTTACAGTTTACACTTACTGTAAAAGGATATTTCCCTTGAATGTCCATAAAGAGAAAAGTACTCAGTTGGATTTTGCTCCTCATGGGTGTTATTACCAGCTAAAATATCAAGTCTCAAGATAAAGCATTTGCAGGTCAAGAAGGATTAGAGCTAAGTCTTCAGCCAAACTCTCAGTTCTACAGTTATTAAGGTCAGAGAAAAAGTCTTTATCCATGCGATTGTGTTTGATAGTTGTGTTTTTGCACTATTTAATGAGGTAAAACGAGCCTATATGTAGTGATGCACTTGAAAGAGGAAGGTTTCTACTCCATTCCCTGCATACAAGGAACTGAGGTCATCAGGAGCTTTCAAATATTGGTATTAAAAAGAAAAATTCCATTAAAATCTCTTCTTTTCCCCTGCATCTTCTTAAATGTTGATCAGTTTCTGTTTTAAATTTGGCAGACAAAATGATTAATAGATTGAGGGAAATAAAGTTCTTCCAGCAGTCTTCTGATGGGCATATTTCACACCTTGAGGCTGTCTGTATTTCTTATTGCACGTATGTTAAAGTATCTGAGAGCACTTTCTTTATATATCAAATGCCTATGTAGCCCAAGTTATTAAAGCAGCAGAAAGCATTAATGGGAAATTTGTCTTCATCTTTGAAATAATTATGCTGTCTTAATGTGTCATGAAAATTCATCGGTATCTCTTAGTAACATTTATTCCCATTAGGAGCCTAAAAATAGAGGTATTTCCAATGTTTTAGTATGCAAATACTTTTCAAATTTCTTATAATTTTATTTTAGTAACTTCTAGGTGAGTTTGTCTTCTTTCAACAGAGTCAAAAATTTCCATGTAATAGCCTCGCAGCACAATAAAACTTAGAGTGGAATTAATTTATATTATAGAAAGTATTCTGTAGGATTGAATACATACAAAGGTGAGGGCATATGCTTTGGTATGTTCAAGCAAAGACTGCATTTTACCTGGTCTTTGGTTTTGCCATTTTTCCCCACATTTTCTTCCTGAGGAGGAAGTAAAATAACTTGAGGAACAGGGGATGGAAAGGAAGGTAGGCTGAATCTCTTCCCTCTGCTGTGGATGTGTTAGACAGGATGACCAAATGGAGATGAAACTTCTTCTGATGTGGGGCTTCTCCCTAAGGAAATAATTGAAAGTAAAAATCAGGACTTTCCATCCTAAATGAATTTGTTATTATTAATTGAGCATGTAACTGTGAAGTTGCTTGCAAAAATGAGAGCGGAAAATCTGAGTTTTTGACAGGGACAGGCCATAGGTTATGTTTTGTTTTTTAACTGAGCAGCATGTCATTAAAGTTAATTTGTTTAATAGGAGATCACAGAGGGGGAAGAAGCACAGAACTGTGACCTGGTCCCTCTCTCACAATGATGTGAGGAGGTGGATCACTAATTAATATAAGGACTTTAGCAGATACCTAAAGTATTTGGTACTAAAATGCTTGAATGTGAATTTTCCTAGCTGTTCTAAGCATAGGAAAGAGCAATCATGCAAAAATTGCTGTTATTAAAATTTATAACACTGTTTTCCTTCTTTCTAAATCTACTGACTTCAGCATCTGTTGAACACCTTGGAAGGCCAGTCTAAATCCTGTTTAGGTAGAAATTACACATATTGTTTACATCATGAGCTACATGGTGACTGAGAAAGTAAAGAAAATGCATGTACATACCATGATCTGCAGTCAGTACAGACCTTGGGCCCACTTTGCAAGCAACAAAAGAAAAGCTGCAAACACTGTTTTAATGTACTGCTCCTTTCCACCTGAAACAGTTATTTAGACAGAAAGGGTTCATTTAAATCCTGTACCTGAAATAGTGCATCTTTCTTCTATCTCAGTAGGAAAGAGACTCCCCTTGTCACACTTGCATGAAAATAACATTATTATTATAAGACTGTTTAGGTCTTACTCTTCAATTTTTGATTCAGAATGTCAAATGCAATTATGAAATTCAAGCTTCAAGTCAGAGACTTAGGCAATCATTTGATCTGAAGTAATTTCTATTTATGTGCGGAGCAAAAATTCTTTTAATGGGAACTCCTGACATGTATGAGTGATGAGGATAACATGAACATTTGTCTTTGTGTGAGTTCCTCAGTATTTGTGAAAAATACACCCAATGATAGGGCTCTGTCTGACCCTGATCAAGTGAAGTTTTTCTGGTAAGATATTGGGGATGGGTGAAATCTCCATCCAAGGGGAAAACAGCACTTGTGGATTTTTATGGTCAAACTTGGTGGTAACTGAGGGGAAAAAAAAGAGTGATCTATGTAGATCATACTGCAATGTGGTGTGTCATTCACATTGCAATGGAATTTGGTGGTGTAGTGAAAGGTCTGGAAGGTTTATGGTTTGATATAAAACATTAAATATGCTGTAAATCTTAGCGTAAAATAACTTCACAGAGAAGTGCGTGCTGTAAGGGTGTGGTGGTTTTACTTGGCCCAGTTTTTGCTGGTGGGTAGGGAGAGGCACAAAGATGGCTCCTGTGTGTCCTGTGTGAAGGTTCTGGAAGTTTTTCACCCTGTCCAGCAGTGCCACTCTCTGATGGCTCTGAAGATGATGGACATGCTGCTGGCCAAACCTGGGCCAAGCAGAGATGTTAGTTACGCCTCTGTGAAAATACATTAAAGAAGAAATCAAAACAATGGGTGCATGCACTTCTTTGTAGCCAGAGGAGGAGGAGGAGGTAAAAATATGTGAGGGAAAAGAGCATGGAAACACCAAGGTGAGTGGAGAAGGTGGTGGAGAAGGTGGGNGAGTAGAGGACTCTTCTCCCTGGTGGACTGACCCTGACCAAAGGGAAACCCCCATACCCTGCCCCACCCTGGAGCTGTTGGCTTGTGTGAAAGAGGGAGGGGGGGGAGTAGAGAAACAGTGTTTGTAGCAGAAGAATTGTGGTGATGGACTGACTAAGGAAAAACCCCATAGCCTGCCCCCCATCCAGAGCTGTTGGTTGTGTGAAGGAGGGGAGGGGGGTGAGCTGTGGAACAGTGTCTTAAGAGGGAAGAGGGGTGAGTGAAGAAATGGTGTCTTAAGAGCTTATTTTTACCTCTCATTTATCCTCCGACTCTGTTAGGTTAATAAATCACTTTGTAATTTAAGTTTCTTACCTGTTTGCTCATGTTCTTGTGTGTCCCCTCCCCACCAGTGCCTCATCTCAGCTCATGAGTCCAGAGTGTTTGTGTTAGTTTGATTCTTCTCCTCTGCATAGCTGTGGCAGGAGAGAGCAGAGAGAGCAGATGTCGTAGGTCCCTGGCATTTGGCCAGGGTCAAACCTCGACAAAGGGAATCGGAAAATATGGAAAATAGGCATTCGGAGAAAAAACATTTTTCTGAAGTGAAAAGTGAAGCCTTTTCAGTGTTTGGAACCAACAGAAGTAATTAAAAAACTCCTGGTTGAAGCATAAATGTTTTATTTAATACCTTTCATAATGACTGAGTGATTGTGATGATGAGTTATGGAGGATTTTGTCACCATGAGTCTGCAACAACAAGATAAGGCAATAATGTATTTCTATGCTTGTGGACATTTGTTAGGGATTTTGATTTTTCAGGTTTTTTTTTTTAGTGAGTCATACGAAGATGCATGATTCATTAACATGTGAGGATGAACTGATAATATTAGGGTCTTTTCACCAATGTCAGGAAGTTATTCTGTAATTTTTAGTATTTTCTCAAGACTCCATTCAGGCATGACTCAGAAATAATTTAATGGTGAAGATATTGATCAGTGCTCCAAATCCTGTAGTAATTTTCTTGCCCAAGAGACTAGATGATTTCTTTTCCAGTAGAGGTCTGAAGATAAGTTTTCTTACTGAACAGTAAGAAGGAACATATCTGGAGCTAAATCAGTTTTTAATGTTTGGGGTTTATTAGTTTGTTTATTTGCATTTTATTAGAGTATTCATGATTAGTAGCTTTTTGACATCAATTGTTTGTAGTGAGGCTGGTGATTCTGTGCCATAATGAAACTAATTCAGGAAAAGGTTAATAACCAGCATAAAAATATACCCAGAAAAAAAAAAAAAAGGTAAAAACCCAAAAAACAGCAATGCCTAGTACAGGTTTTCTTAATTGCTAGGATAGGGAAAAGAATTTGAAGCAAGAATAAGCAGCATTATCCAGAACAGCAGCAAAGACAAATTTTCATTGCTCTGAACCTCTGACACACAGCTAACTCATGTGAAGAAACTGCACAGAGTGTCAGCATATAAAACTAGGAATGAAAAATACATGTGGACTTGCTGCAGCCTGTCTAGAACCACACTGGGCCCATGGACTCATCTGGCCAGAAATTTGGTGGGGGATTTTCTCCCTCAATCCAGTGTTTCTGTTTCTGTGTCTCTTTTCATTTTGGAGATATTGAAAACTGTGACACAGAGTAGTTCACAAAAGACAGGATGACAGTATGTTCTGTGTTTTTTACAGAAATCTTGTAAAAGTAGTTGAAACACTTTTTTGCCATGTAAATTTCTATCTACTAAAAATTCCTTTCTGTTCACAAAGTAAGGCAATATTTTTCTGCTATTGTCCCATTATCCCAAGCACTACAATCAATTTCTTTCCTCTGTATTTTGAACTGTGCAAATGTTGTCTGGAATTTGAGAGGATGCCAGTTGATTGATGAACTGCAGTAGTTTTTGTTGGCCACGTTTGTTAATGTGTGTGTCTCTGACTCCTTTAATTTTCCCCATACAGAGAGCTACGGATAGTGACGGGAGAATGGTTCTTTGAAGAGAGGGCAAAGCGCTTCAAACAATCAAATCTCGGAACTGATGTTGTCAGACAGTCTATCTTACACAAATACCCAGGTAGAGACCTCAAGAGGGAGCTTTGCTGGTGCTTAATAAGTTCAAAACCTTGTTTCTTGAATGTTTGACTTGTGTTTTATTCCTGACTGTGGGAGTTGTAAGTATAATCAGTATTTTAATCTTACTTTTTTATTCGTGCCCTACTATACAGTGATTTGTGAATGATTAATAATCAGGAGAGGTAAAGCCTATATGAGAGAAGTGTCTCTGTGGAGATAAAGAGCTGCTGAAAAACTCCCTGTCCAAACAGGTGGACAGCGTTATTCAACTGCAAAGCCCAGCAGCAGAGACTCTGAAAGTTCATTCTCAGTTCCTGCCAGGAAGTTTGGATGTATGAAGAGATCTAAACCCAGCATTTTTTGCCTTTGGCTCTCTTATTTGTGATAACCATCTGTAAAAACTACTCAAATTTTGGTTTTCACCTCAGAAGAAGAAAGCTGAGTGTAAACTCCTGTGCTGTGTGCTGGAGCAGGGGCTCTATCCAGGCTGCCTGGTGTTCAGACTTTCCTTTTGTCCAGGTATCTCCAAAAGCTGCACCTGCACTTTTAGGCACAGTGAGCAGTCTGTCAAGACAAGAGCTGATAATCAGGAACATCTTAAGCTAAAGTTCTATTTTATTGAAAGGAAAAGCCAAGGAAGTCCCACGGTTTTCTCATTATATATTTTTGTAGGTTGGTTGACATGCGCTGTGCTTTTTGTGCAGAAATTCACTATATGTTCTTTACCTCTCCACTCCAGACACAGTTTACAATACAGATGAAGACAGAACATTGAAAGATCAGTCCCAAGAAAATGAAGAAAAAAAGCCAGATGGACCAGTCTCCACAAATGGGCACAAATCTGTCTTTAGCAGACCTAGAAAGATAGGGTAAATCCTTTTGTTTTCTTCTTGTTGTTTTTTGGTTTGGTTTCTGGGTTTTTTTTGAAAACTGCTAAGTCTGAAAGCAGCTGCATATGGTTGGATAGGTTTTCTTTTGAGTTTTTCCAGTCTTCTGCATCAGCCTCAAACTTCCTGGGATTAGAAACAGCCTTCATTTAAAGGCATACGTACTATAATTACATTATTGTTTCCTATGAAATGCAGCCGGAATTCTTCTTCAGCTATGAAGGTAGCAGGAAAAAAAAGTCAATTTTACTCCTGGATTTTTCTTGTTTCTTCTCAGAAGTAACAGTGTCCCTAAAGGCAGGCTTGCCAAACTAGCAAATGCAAAAAATAGTATTTGTAGGGCCAGTTTTTGGTGTATATTGTTCACTTTGGCTCATAAGTCAAGTTTTCCTTTAGCTTCCAACTGTGCAAATGCAGCCTAAGAGTGTGTGTGAGACAGTGAATAAACTGAGCTGCTGCTGCTCATCTTGCAAGGTTCAGCCCCAGTTTGGCTGTGATTTTGAGGGGCACTCACTCTCGGGGGCACAGGCAGATGCACTGACTGTGGGCTTGCACAAGTGGTGTCAACCTAACTTGAGGCTTTCGGGTGAATAGGAAGAAAAATTGTATGGAAGTTCATATCATAGCTACTCCATGGTAATTGGAAAATTTTGTTTCTGTTGAAAGAAAGAACACATTTTTATTTGGGATCCTACAGATAGGGCAGGTGGATGCTTCTTACATGTTTTTTACTTCTGAACAGAGATGAGTATGGAATTACCTGTTACAGTGACTCCAGAGATTAATCTGGAGTGATTAATCAAGTGATTTATCTCTATTTAATATAGGGAAAAAGAGAACCAGAATGCCTCTGGCCTCTCAAATAATGGTGAAGAAAGAACCATCTTAGGGAGACCTCTATAATAGGACCTAGATTTTGCTCTGAGTCATGCTAAGTGGTAGCTGTATAGTGCATTAAAGTTTGCTTTTCTAATCCTCCTTCCATTTACATCCTTTAAGCAAACCAATTAGTCATGTTCCCCTATAAGAAACAAATGTTTTTTTAATTGCTGTTTATTTTAGTAGTGCTTTTTTCTGTCTGTGGCCAGAAAGGGTTTTGGTGGTGACAATCCCCTTAACAGAAATTTAATCCTACAAGAATTTGGCTTGCTTTTTCTATTGTATTTTGTGGCCTCTTTTAGAAGTATTTCATTATTGTTCCTCTTCCTTGCTTGCTTCTCCCTCCCTCAGGTTCCACATTCCTGTATCTGGTGAGTGGATTTGTTTTAGCAAGGCTCTTTTGGAGCCAGCTGCTACTGACAGTTTAATGGGATAATTTAAGAGTCTAAAGTTTTTTGCAAGTTTATGGGGAATACTGTTACTTTTCAAAATTTCATTTCATTCATTTCTGTCCCATTTGGCCATGTTTTGCAAGGTAAGGAGGTGATGCTATGTTTTTTGGGAAATGGCATGTTTGGGGCATTTGATGCATATAATTCTAGAAATATCTACAAGAAAATACATATCGCCTAATTTTCTAGGGGAGAACACACATACTTAGTCAAAAATACTCTGCTAACTATAAATTCCTAAAAAAATTGAGAGGAGTTTTCACAAAAGGCACTTATGGTTCTAAGCTTGAAGAGAAGGAATTTTTTTAATGTTTTGGTGTCTTAAAATGCAGTTTGTAGTAAATATGATGGGTTTTTTTCCCCCAGGAACCAGTTTTATAACCAGATTTGGTGCCCTGTTGACCCTTATATTCAGAGTTGTCCATAGGTTAGACAGATGAAATAATTAGACCGTGCACATCACAACTATAAAAATCTTTTATTCCCTTTTTTCAACAGGAAGGTTATCAGGGCAGTTACCAAAGGAGAAATTACATACGGAAAAGATGAAGGTGAAAGGAACGCAGGCTCAGAGGCTGAAAGCCCAAGTCTGCGTGGTGGGAAATCATCTCCGTGCTCCGAGAGGTGAGCAGGGATCTGCAACAACTGGGGGTGTGTGCCAGTGCCCTGGGCTGCTTCATGTCTTGGGATGCCCAGCATTGGTACTGTCTGAGAAACAGAGCTTATGATCACAAAATAAACAACCCCCCCCCACCCCATAAAATAATCAAAAAATGCTCAACAAACCTAAAAATTATCTTCACTCATCTTGTTTTATTCTCCTTGTGTGCAGCTGGTGATGGATGTCAGTACGTTGTGTTTGGTTTTCTGGCTTTTAATTGGTGAGCTGTGTTCATGTTACAGAACTGAGGCTCTCTGTTTTTCTTTAGTAATGACATATTAATTGATTATAATTTGTTTTCTTCTTTAAATGCTGTTTACCTTTCTCTTTCCATGATTATTGTCCCAGTTTTTTTCTAGTAGGATTCCATTTATCATTCTTCTGGGCCTAAGAGATCTCTGCTGTTGCCTCTGATGGCATTTTAAAATTTAACATTCCTCTCATGTCCTACCTTCAAAATAAAGCCAAAAACAGCTCACCTTTTCCTTGTTCAGTTGGATAGCCTACACTGGATATAGACCACATTCTTTGCTCAGGTACACACACTTAGAAATTTTACAATTTGGATTGAAAAAAAAATAATAATTCTCTGTAAGTTCCAACAGCAATTTCTGTCTCCAAACCAGTGTTTATAGAAGACTCTAAAGAGATATGCAGGAGCAAAGGACAACATGTAAAAGGAACGTCATGGAGTTTAGTATGCACGTAGATAAACCTTCTTGATTAAGAAAGAACTTGGATCTCTTTGTCTACAATTCAAAACCCCAATTTCTAGATGTTCTGCAATATGCTTAAAGTTGATGGTGGCAATCTTCTTGATAGTTGATAATTTGATTTCTTGTTTTTTTTCCATTGGATGCTGCAGCACGTAACACCCAATCCAGCTTTACAGCTAGTTTTCTTCTTTAATCCATCCAGTTCACTAATTTTTTTTCCACTAAGCTTATTAGGCATTCTATATCTAACCGGACTCATACCTAACTTCTATGAGACCAAAAGTAGAATTCTTGCGGTTTTTCTGGATTTGTTTTGCTTTTCATTGAATAAAGCAGAGAAGAATGAAGGATCTAAAAGACAAAACCTCAGGAATCTGGTGTCTGTGCTGCCTAATACGGAGATTTTGCAATATTAGTAGCTTTCTCTGAGAGTTTACCAGAATAAGGACAAAGGGGTGCTTGTGAGAGGTCTGTGAACTCTTTTTATGTGCCAAACTACAAGAGAATTACCATGCAGTTAACCATAAATGAAGCAAAATAATCTTGTTTGGGTGGTGGAATTAAGCACCTGATAAACTCTCAGAACAGATTTTCACAGAGTGAAATAGTCTATAAAGATAGCTTTTATGTTTGATTGCCTTGCTTGACTTTCACATAACTCATAATTTTGTAGCTGTTTCCCAGAGCCAGAGTACAGGACTTGTTAAATTAGGAATATAGAGTAATTATGGCAACTTCTCTACTGGTCATCTCATTCTCACCTGGTGAAATTGATGTCCTGTGCCAAACTGCACAGTAACAATGTCAAAATTGGTAATGTTTCACCTACCAGCAGGGAAACTGAGAGAGAATTATAATTATTTTTAAACATTTCTGTTTAAGAGAAGGTGTACTAAGCTGGGAACAGGGAAACCCAGGCCATGAATTCATCTCTCCTACTGGTTTATTTCTACTCCAGCAAAAATGTTTTCTGATTTTGCTGCTGAATGAGCTTGGAAGCTGCATCAGGTCAGGATATTTCTAGGAGCAATAGTGTGGGAATATCAGGGTCATTTACACAGGCACTCTACCCCATTGCATTCACATTTTGTCTACCATGAGGAAAAGCCTGGCATAGTCACAACCATTTTTCTGTTTTCTACTTAACATGTATAAAATCTTTCTTAATAGCAGACTGAAATAAGAACAAAGGACACATTTTTAAATAATGTTCATTGTTTAAATAGGTCAAGAAAGTGCAACAGCCTACCCTTTCTAACCCATAGTGTTCACATGGGCTTACTAGTATTTTCTAATAGAAAATGTCCCATGGAAAAATTTTCACGTGTTGTGATGTTAGACAGCAATTGAGATCTGGTGTGCTGGTCACAGATGATTTTTTGTCACTTTTATTAATATGAAACCTTCAAGGAGACCTGAGCAACTTTCCTAGTTTTCCACACTGGTTGAAAGAATCAATCAGTTTGGCTCAAGAGTCATTACTGCAACACAAATAGAACAGTGAACAAGTTGGTATTTTTCTGGAGAAGTTGGAAAGCAGACAGCCAAGGATTTTAGACTTTCTGAGGACAGTGCTGGCATTAAATGGGCTGCAGAAGTGTCCAGAAGTGTCATGTTGCTGAAGTTTCCCTGTACGCCAGGGAGCAGCCTGGTAGGAAGGGATGCAGAAGCTGACTGCGGTGTGGACTGAAAACAGATGAATGCAGCTTCTGCAGCCTGGACAAGAGGTGCCCATTTGGGCCATCTGCACTTCTGGGAGAAGTTCTGACCGTGCTTCTGTGACTTGTATGTGCAAAGTAACTGTACTTCACCTTTGCCTGTGTTTTTAATTCCCAGGTGGTCCCACAGCCCCTCAGGGCTCTCCTGATGCTCATTCCCGTAACCCCTTAGCACAGCGCTCTTCTTGCAGTGGTTTGCTGGGCGAGCCGCTTCCTTGGCTCAGAGCAGTAACCCTTCCCTCCTGCTCTCCCTTGCAGGGGCAGCACGCTTTCCCTGGGCAGCAGTGGTGCAGGGGCTGCTGCAGCCGATCCCAGAGGGGTCCTGGGTCCCCCGAGAAGGGGCAGCGCTCCCAAGGCCTCCCTGCCGCGCTCTCCGGCGCTCAGCACGCGCAGCATGACCGCGGATTGCAGCCGGGTAAGGACAGGGCTCGGGGCTGGCTCCAGGGACACTGGCACCAAGCAAGGTGACCTGGCTGCTCTCTGCCCTGTTAGATCCATCTGGAGCACAGCAAGGACGAGCCTGATGGAGAAAATCTGATTTCTTCCTCTGTTCTGCTGGCACCTGCAGAGATCTCTGCTGGAGCAGAGTTTGTCATGCTCTTATCAGTGTTGTGGTTTTTGGTTTGGCAGGCGTTTCTCTTTTGTCTAAAACTTGCTGTTGATGTCCAGCATTATATAATGAGGTACAGATTCTGAACTGGGAGCTGCAAGGAATGGGAATAAGCATTTTTGGCACTTCACAGCCTTGAGTAAGTGCTGTGAAATAAGGATGTGACTTTCAAGTGTGCACGATCCAGCATTCTCCCTCTGACTTCTAAGGGAAATTTTGCAAGTCCAGCACTTGCAGAAAATTAGGCTAAACTGATTTTAGCTTTTTCTGGATTTGGACACTGGGTTCCGCATAAATTATTCCATAACACAAAATGTGTGATAAACACATTATCAGAATAATTTCTCTCACGTGCTGTTAGGCGTCTTGGGATGTATTTACCACTAAAGTTTGGAAAAAAGGTTATATTAACAGATGACTCTTTAGATCAGAGCCCTATTGAAAGGATCAATTTTCTTTCTAACTTCCAGATACTTGGTCTAATATGTTGTCTTTCCTAAAAAAAAAAAAAAGTGTATATTAAGGGCCAGTTTTCAAACCTGTAAATAAATAAATATTTGTATTTATATATATTCTTTTATATTATATTATAAATATTTCTTTATATTCTTTTTGGCACATAAACGTATTTGTTTTCAAGTGCATTAGATTTGTTTGAAAAATCCATTTAATTTAGATGGAGTTATGTTATTGGCCTTTCTTTTACCAGAAGGCAAAAGGTTATAATGATATCAAATATATTGGCTTTGTTTAAGGGGTTATACTGGCATAATTTAATTAGTTCAAGTCCATTTGGTTTTGTCCTGGCTGAAATCATTCTGCTGGTATAAAATCCATAGGTTTTGTCTTTTTTTTTTCTCTCTGATTTCTGAGCTGAGTGAACTTCTAATAGATTTGAGTGTTTCTGTTCCCTGGTACTTTGCTCTGATTTTTCAGCTGCAAACTCAGAATGTAAGCAAGAATTGCATCTTTGTGCAGATTTTGTGCATGATCTGTGCTAAGCAAAGAAGATTAGATTGGAATCTAAATACACTCAATAAAAGACTAGATATAAAAAGAGCTTTGGAGTTCTGTAATCTAATCAAAATCATGATTTTATAGACTAATAGTGAATAAGCTTGGCTTTTGTATTTATGGCATGCACATTTTTCTTATTGGGCAGGACACTGGCTTAGAAAATGGCATGATTATTCCAGCGAGTGAAAGTGTACCTGAAGATTTAGTGAAGAAGCACTGTAGGAAACCATCTGGAGCACCTTCCATTGCAGTTTCTAGGGTATCTTTGTCATCAGGCAAGTATTAAGTCTTTTCCTTCTTTCTGCCAGCCTTTATTATCAGAGGATTATGCCTATTCTTGTGACTCTACTTCTTTTGTTTTTAAAACACATTGAACACGAAATCTAAGTTTCATAAATTTGTTTGCATTCATTCTGAAAATGCTTTCCTTTCACTAACCGAATTCATACCACTTCACAAGTTTTACATAAAAAAAGGGTAATCCTTACCCCAGGATTGTAGGTACATTGTGGGTACAATGCTAGTATTAGGCAGATCACACACTCTTAGAATTGTTACAAGATTTCATTCACAACATTGTTCAATCATTCTCTGTGTACTCACCTGTATAAAATACTACCTGTATATAATATTACTCTGCTGCTGCCATTAGATTTCACACCCACTTTGCCCAGAAGCAACTCTGGGAAGCAATCAGTGGTCAGAGAACAAGCCCCTTACTGACTTTTCATTTCATTTTTCTATGTGATGCACTGAACCAGTCAATCCATCTGTAATTTACCTCATTTCATTGGAGGCTCTTAGGTTAAAAAGGCTCACACAGGAAAGGGCTGTCACAGCAGCAGGTGGAGATCCTTTTATCCTCTCTGAAATAGGAAGCAGGAGCACCCTGCACCCTCCTGCTTCCCCCAGGCACTCAGTCAGCTTCCTGCAGGGCTAATGGAGTGGGTTTGGGTTTACAGGGTTCTCTGAAACACAGCAGTACTCACTTTGTTGCAGCTGGATTTAGCTCAAAGCAGAAACCCAATGGTGTACCCCACAGATCTTATCCAAGGAGATAATGTTCTTTACCTCAGACATTTCAGCTTGAAAGCATTAGAATTTCCTTGAGAATATTGTTCAGTGCAACTCCAGGCAGAGGTGTTACAGATGGCTAATTCTTTAGAAAGTAAAAATTCTCTTCTACCTTATAAAATATAAAATTATTCCTTCTACCTTATAAAATAAAGGCTTTCCTGGTTGGTAAGAATTGACCTCGTGTTAGCAAAGCAGAAGGATGCTGAGCAAAACTGTAGGCAATTGTTGGCAATTCAGACTCTTCATTGTCTCCTTGGCAGATCTCAATGGGCATTACCTCAGGAGAGTGACCTTTCCTGTCACAGCAGCTGTAGACCAAATAGATGAACACTTAAAAAACTTTCAGATTCCTACCTGCAGGATCTGAAAAAATTATCTTCCCCCTCTTTTATTTCTAAATGTATTGAAACAGTCACACAAAAGATTTATATGAGGAGGACTAAGATGGATTGGAGCAAGATTTTTCTATGTCTTATGCTACAGAGTGGATGAGAGACCTGTAGGACTGAGAGAAACTGCTGGAGCTCTTGAGACTTATTTGTTTCCTCCTGATTTCTGCACAAATTTGAATGCTGTTAATGGCAGAAGTGCTTTCTATGTCCATCTGTATCCCCAGCTGCTTGATTCTGATGCAGATGTGAGCAAGGGTTTGGTGGTGGTGGTAGATGTGATAATCACTGTGACCACCTGGACAGATAATTCTGCAACATTCCAGCTGACAGGCCTACCAGGGAAAGTCAAAAGCTTGATCTATGGTATCATCCACAGGAGACAATCACAGCAGAAAAATAAATAGTGCAGGGGGAAAACTATTGTCCGGAAGGCTGAACAGCATCAGAAAGCAAATTTCTCCATTTATCATAAAGATGTTCAGTTGCCATAGTTTTTAACAGATTATTTTGATGGGGTTTTTTTCTTAAAAAAAAACTGGTTTTGGGACAACACTTGTATGGAAAATGAAATGGAATATTTCTGTACAAACTATAGCAAACATTTTAATTGGTTTTGTTTTCCAGACCGTAGCCGATCTGAGATAGATTTGAGTGAATCTTTCTCTGAAGGAAATGAGGATACTCTGAGCATAAGAAGCAAATCTGTACCTAGTGCCTTAGATCAGGAATTGGTGAGTTATAAATATGGGAATGTTTATCTGCTGGAAATTCTGGTTATTCAGACCTATGAAATCAGCATTGTATGTGTATCTATATAAAATATGGCTCAGGCAGAACATTCTTTCAGGGATATTTAATGACTTTTTAAACAGTGTCATCTTCTGAATATGTTGATTATAGAGTGATTTCAATGAATAGTCATGGCTCCAGTTTGTTGTTAATTTGCTGGGCTTTTGAGTTCACGGGTGAGAGAAATCTAGCCTGAAAATAAATTCCAGGCATTAAATTGCACATGCTCCTAAGTTCTGTTAATTCATACGTCCATAAATTTTCATTTCGGTGCTGAGAAATTCCACACTTTAAAGGCTTTAATCTTTGTCTCATTTGGTTTTTACCATTATCTGTATTTTTAGCAAAGCAAGACCCAAGTTTCTGTTCTTCCAGTGTTCTTGCCTTCTCTTCCTCTTGACTCTTCCATACATTTCCTTACCTTTTTTTTGTGTTCTATGTACTGCTTTTTCTGAAGTGATTCACAGCTTCCATCTTCTCTTATGCACGTATTCAAGACAGGCAATTTGCAGATGTGCATCAATGTTATAAAAGAACATCCAAGCTTATTAAATATGCATGAGGGGAGAAAAAGTTAATTAAACAGTTCTTTATCTAATCACAGCTTGTTCTAAAGTTTCCAAATGTGTGTTTGTAGCTTATGCATTTTGCCTGTTGTCACAGTCCTTCCTTTCCATCTGCTCTTTCCACAAGAACATTGGCCATGCAGATGTCTCCCCTTCTTGTAGTGCTGATATTTGAGCCTTGGTGGAAAAAAATGTGTTGGGATTTCCATCTTTTCTTGGATTAGTAGCAGCCAGAAAATGTGCCTGCAGCATGGCTTTGGGTTAATCTTTGAAGAATTAACAAAAGGTTTTCCTGCATGTCAGATATTGTTGGAAGAAAAACTTCAAAAATAAGTGGTTTATTTTAAAATTGTAATTAAGAAAAAAGATGTCTTCTTTATTAAGAAGATGGAAAATGTTGCAGAAGAAAAGCATGAAATAAAAAAATGCAGGCTTTGTATTTCTTTATATCTGTTCTCTGTTCTAATTGGCATTTGCTACTTAGCTATTTCTCTGAGGCAGCTGCCAGAGATGACAAATCCAGAGAGGTTTTCTGTTCTTTGATTTTTGTCTTCATCAGAGGTTTTGTTTTGCTTTTCTTTCTTGCTGACTCTGAATGAAATTTCAGATTGCATCTCTGCAACTCTGTAGCTTCTTTGCTAGCACAGGAGACCTCTCTTGTGGCATAACCTTGATTTAGCTGCTCTGGAGTATGAGACAGCACTAATTCCCCTTTAAAATTTACTCATAACAGGAGTCACAGATCTCTGATTCTGCCCATATCCTCACTTTCTCTGCCTTATGAAATGAATTGATTGCATTCATCAGCTTTTCTGTTACCACATTTATTCAGGGTCGTTTTTCTCACAGAGGTCCTTCAGAGTCTTGTCCTGTATTCATTATGGATGCAGTGTTTTGAGATAAAAGCCGTATTCCTGCTGGAATTTAGTTGATTTGATGCTTGCATGTAAGAGACTGAAAGAAAGATATCTGATGAAGGTAACAACAGCTCCTTCAGCCTGAGAAAAGTTGGAATGGTTCCTCCTTTTCTTCTAGCTGAGGCCCTTCAGTCTCTTATTCCTGGGTGATGGGAGCTGACAGCAGTGGTATTGGAGATGCCACCTATCAATAGGATATGCAGATTGCTGCAATTTATCAGCTGAAAGGATGGGAATAGGCTTTTAGCTGCTTTTCTCCCACCTTAATCAGGAAAACCCATTACACACACAGAGAAATCAGCAAGAAAATTGAATGGATATTTTGCTTCTGTAACTTGGCCCTGCTTTTGATAGTGAGCAGGGACAAGCCCCAAAACTCACATGGTGTGGTACAGATTTATCAAGCAGCACGGGGAAGCAGCTCAATCCAGTGTTGTGCTCGAGTGTGAGCACCTTATCCAGAGAAGTGTGTGCTGAATTCCTGACCAAGTAGTGTTCGTTACATGCTCAGCTGCTTTTTTAGGAGTAATTGGACGATGTGCATTTTATAGCCCCCACTGGAGACCATGAGATTAATATCCTACTAGCTCTAACTTCAATAAGCTAATAACACCAACCAATTATGCACTTGCAGTTCTGTAACACCTCCTGAGACACAGAATCATTGTGGTGCAAAATAAATTAAGAGCATGAGTTAAATATTAACCTTTTCTTTTTTTTAAAGTTTGAGATATCTTCTTGCAGACAAAAATTGGTAGTCAGCAGTTGTTAGGACTCTGTGAAGCACTGCTTGTACTATTTGAGTGTCTAGACCTGAAACACCCCAGTTGGAAGATGCTGCCCTACTTTTTTTCACTGTATTTCATTATTCAGCAGTAAAAATGTAATACTGTTTATTTTCAAGTTCACTGATATGCATACAACAGCATAAAGGAAAGAGTTTTGCATGTATTACCAGAATTGCTTCTTCCTTTTTTATGGGCAAGAAAGAAAATTATGTATTCTTGTATCAAATTTAAAACTAGACGATGTCACTTGACATCTGAACTCAATTAGGGGAGTAGAAATGATGGGTGGAGTGGGTTTTTTTGTTGTTGTTGTTGTTTTATTTGAGATTTTTGGGAGGTTTTAGTTTTTAATGATTCAGCTGTCCATCTCCCTGAAATAGTTTGCTCTGTTGTGCCTGGGTCTCCAAGGATTTTTCCTTTTACTTAGTATAAAGTATCTGTTACTTACTTTATTTTTCTATGGAGTGATAACATTGCCTTCAATAGATTAGAAAGATAAGAGAGCAAGAGCAAGCTCATGGTAAGAACATGAAGCTAAGAGAAATGTTTGCTTCAGTATGTAAATTTTGGTGATAGCTTGTCCTGATTTCCCTCTGCTCAATATTAAATATGCAGTTACAATTGGAAAGCAGTAATAGAAAATCACTTTCAGCTGGTTTCATATCAGTTCAGTCACTGGAGCAAAGGAGAAGAGATGTAACAGCCAGTTTTCTGTAAACCATGGCAAATGAACTGCAGATTTTTTTATGTAAACTGTGACAATTCAACTCTTCAGCAGCATTTCTTCCCTGCTCTGTTTTTGCTGATTAGCACAGAAGTCTTTGAGACTCCTGAATTTGAATACAGTACTTGTCTGTTTAGTTTTAAAGAGTGAGAGCAACTAAGCAATAAAGAATGAGGCAGGTCAAAAGGTGAGATTTTCATAGCTGCAAAGCAGATATAAGGAAGTTGAAAATCTGACTTTAATTAAAAGCAAAGTCTTTCAAAATGTACCTTCCATAAGGTTTATGGAAACACTAAGATTTCCAAGTTATGTTTAATAGGATGGTAATTGTCTGCTGGCATTTTTTCATGTTATTTTAAGCAAAAGTTAAGAGCCCTGTTAGGAGCATCAATCAGATCTAAAGTTTCAGTTTAGATTTTACTTTGTAAGTTTAAACACTTACTGTGTTTAAACAATGATTTTTTTTTCTGTATATAGGTTAAAGATGCTAAACTTCAGTCTTGTTTATTAAAACTCGAGCACCTATATGAAGCTGTGAAATTACTGATTTCCCACTTTTTTATTACTAAAATAATATAGAAATTTAATTATTTTTAAATGCTCATCAATTGGCTTTATATGATAAGACATGAAGCACACGTTGAAGTTTTCAGTTCTTAAACAATTGAATCCTGAAACTGAAGCAGTCTCTTCCCCTTACACTCTGTGTCTGTGAGAAGAAAATGTAAACCAAAATTCCTCTGAAGAATAGAATTTGAATGCATCCAGCACCATCTTCCTAAAGTGGAAAACTTGTGAAACAAACCTATGTGACAGAGGCTGAGCAAATACAGAGCAGAACGTGGCAACTAAAATGCCTGTTTGTCATTTAGGGTTATCTGGATGAAACAGAAGATATTGATGACATAGTGGCCTCTCGTTATTCAAGAAAACAGGAACAAATGACAAGTGGATTATCAACAGTAAGATCTTGAGTAGAAAACATGCATTGTCCTTCCACAAAAGACCATATTTCCTCCAAAAAGGAATCTAACTTCATATCACTTATCACATTCATCTTTCATTCTACACTTGAGAAACATCTTTTAACATTCAGATAGATTTTCTATTATATTATTAATGCTGTTCAAAGCTAAAATGCTGTTCTCCACAGGGCATGGAAAGAGAAAACTGTTTTGCATACTCATTAGCAGATTTCCTCGTATGCTGGTGTTATTGCCAAGCTTCCATGTGGAGAAGGCAAACCAGAGGTGTTTGCAGTGCGTGACTGCTCAGCTTTGCAGAGGAGCTCTTGATTTTCATTTAATTGAAACAAAGAGAACAAGGCTGGAGGGGGTATTTTCCTTCTCAAACCAATTTCTGTTTTTTAGGTTCTTGGGACACAAACACTTGTCTGTGTGTTTACATACATCCCACTTCCATGGAAATATTGTCCATCCCCCAACCCAGCTTCTCCCGTTCTTCATGGCATGATTGTTATGCAACCCACATTTAGAAAGTATTTACCTTTTCAGGGAGGAAAGACATGCCTGGGGATTTTGGTGATAATAAAAGCATAACTGCACCTGATGGTAGCAGGTGCTTTTGAGGCACAACAAAATTGGTATAAGAAGGCTTCTGCTGCTCATTAGGCAGCCTGTTCCTCACTGGGATAGAAAATAGGTGATAAAAACAGACTTTAACATGTCTAGTTTATTACTATGTGCAGTGTACCTCACTTTGGGACCTGTGGGCAACTGATGATATTTTCAGAGTTCTCTCTGGCCACTCTTCTTTATGACTTGTGTCTAAGAATAGCTCTGGAGAGCATAAAGCTGCAACAAACTCTAGGTAGAGTGTGAGTGCTGAAGAGAATGAGGAAGGATGACGAGTCTGAATACTAAAAGGGAAGAGAAAATTTGGTCCATGACAATAACCAAAGAACTGTCCGTTCTAGATTGCACCCCCATTAGTCTCCATGCAAGCAAGGCCAAGCTAATCCCCACTGAAGCTCTTGATCCCAAAGAAACTGAGTTGGCTGAACCCAAGCTTGTCTTACATAGGGAGGAGAAAAGGCTGAGAATATTAACATCACAGAGCATTTTGACGTCTGAGATCTGCCCATGTCCACACCATTTTCCCCTCTGATTTGTGCAGCTCACAGAAACAGACCCAACAGGGAGCGCAGCTCTTCACCCCAATCAGCCCTGAGCACCTGTACCCTGTTGACACCGGACTAATTACACCCATTTAGCCAAGGCTGACAATGACTCACAGCCTCCAGTGCTTGCTGGTCCCAGGGATTTTATAGACAGAATAATTTTCATTTCCTCTGAATATTGGTAGGAGGGTTGCAGGGGTGTAAGTGCTTTCTCTGTAAGGCCACTAATTAAGGAACTGCATTTAGAGATCCTTCCCTCTGTGCTTTAGAGAGCATTCTGTCCATGTGTTGGGTTTTGTCCTTTGCTATAGATTTCCCTCTGACCTTTCTCTTAAGCAAAGTGCAGCTTTTCCAGTGCTGTAGGTTTGAGCTCATCTCACATCTCAATGCTCCCGCTTCTCCTTATTCACCATGACATGATTTTTAATGTCACTGCATGCAATGTTAACAGCAAAGTTGTGAATGGCCAGCTGCTTCTCCCAGCAAGAGCAGGTCAGTTTTACAGGTTCATTTCTTTATTCCCCTCAGGTGTGTTGCTGACATTTCCCCATCATATTTTTACCTTCACTTTGATTGTTTTAAGCCTTTGAGCCTTCTTGCGCCATATGATTTTTATCATGTTCTGTCAAATGACTGTGTACTATTAAGTCACATTGAAATAATATTATAATGAACAGTAGACTCTAACTGTATGCTTTTTTCTTTTCTTTTTTTTTCAAATATAAGAATTTAAAATATGTATGGCTAGTGTTACAGTGAATATTTGGGGAAAAGAAAGAAATATCACAAAGGGTAAAAGCTTTTGATACCTGCAACATGAGTGAGCAAAAATCAAGTGGAAAGTGACATCGAAGAGAAACAGCGTTAATCTTTTATTTTGTGTTTTCCCAATGCTAATGCATGAACTCCAAATTTAGTTTTCTCTTCATCCTCCACATATTTATGTGGTGTTGTCAAGAGCCACCACATCAGCGAGACTAAAATGTTCCTGTGCTTTACTGCAACGATAAGTTATGATGCAAAACAAATGTAATTCTTAGTGAGGTGCTGAAATGGGACTCCACATCCTTCATATGTGGTTGCTATTTGCTACTTGTTAAACAGGAATATGAGTACATTTCTTTGGGATTTTGTATGTAGTGTATGTAATGTCCAGTGTAAATGCTACAGAGCTGGGGGGGGGGGGGAGCAAAAACTGAAGTATATCAAGTTCTACTAAATTGATGTGATTTTCTTTGTGGTTTTTAAGCAATTCAGAAATTGTGTTTGCATAAATTCTAGGGTCAGGGGACATCTATTTGTTTAGGACCTTCTGTCATGGGATTTTTGTAAGCATGCCTGCTTACATAAAGATCATGGAAAAAACCATACTTGGATTACAGAAAGAAGTATTTGGAGTAGTAAACAACTCATCCAACTCCTTGTGTTGGTATAACCCTGGGGTTTTTTTTTTCTGAAATGGGCATACAAATTGGTACAGGGATAATTTAGGCATTTTTAGCACATACTGGAATGGTTATGTTCCCTAACATTGTCCAAGGATATTGTCATGTATTCTAGAGGTGGAAATACATAAATTACAAAGGCTGGCATTTAGCTCAAGGCGTGTTAGGAACTGGAGGAAATATGTCACATTGGCTGGTGTATGTTGACAACTCTCCAGCCATTTCAACCAGTCCTGTTAGTGGAATTTCAGACAATTATACAAAGGATTGAAAGGACAAGTGTTTTTCTTTCTTTCTTTTTTTTTTTTTCTTAATTAAGGATAAAGAAAGCCAGCAGAAATGCATCAAAACCACCTTTTTTTGCTGTTTATTATTCCTACATTTGATATAAAATTAAATTTGTGGGTAATAATCACTTATATAAATAATATTTTTTCCTGTCTGATGGGGTTTACCACTTTGACACAGAAATGTTTATCCCTTGAGCCTCCTGTGCTGCAGGGCCCATAGGCAGGGTGCTGGGAGATTTGGGTTTTGTCACAAACCTATTCTTTCTGTGTGGCTCTTTCCCTGGACTGTGCTCTTCCCTGCAGCTGGCAAGGAAGGAGATGAATCAAGACAGTGGGTGAGATCCTGCTCTAGCAAGCAGAGGAGGGAAAATGGATCTCCCAATAATCAATTACGGTGTTTTTCCCCAAAGAGTGCCACGTTTCAACATTTTAGTGCAATTGTCATCTATGCTTATGAAATGCACAGAGAAACTTCCCTTCCTTACAAAGGCACTGATGCTGCAAATACAGGAGTGCTCAGCTTTTGACTGGTTCCAGGGAGGATTGACATGGGCATGTAAATGAGAACAAATCCAAATACAATCCAATATGAATCCAAACCTGCTGAGCTGCTGTTCTAAAATATAACTTGTTTAATGTGATACAGAGGTTAGCCCATTTCTAATTACTTTGAACCACGCATCTTTCAATACTTGGGGTGTATGGAAAACAGCATTTCTCTGATTGGCGATACCTTTTCCTTTCTTTCTCACTATGGCTTTGCAATACAAACTTTTTTACCTTTCTATATAGATAAAGATTTCTCACTGCACTTATTCTTTCTTATTGCAGTAATCTAATGCTCTTTCTCTTGCTCTTTTGCACTGCCTTACTTAAAGAACTCTCCAGAAGGCTCTGACAGAAAATGGACATATTTAAATGTGCCTGAAACAGATGGTGATACTGTGAGTTCTCCTGAATCTTCTACTCTAGCTTACTTTTAAGGTTTCTCTTTCCTTTTTCCCTTTGTGTTGAAGACTGTACCTGTGTGTCTTGCAAGGTTCCCATGTGTCAGAATTTAGATAGTTTTCTATGTTTTTGAGCAATCTTGTTCAATGACTCAAAAAGAAACGTGCACCAGATTTCTTTAATGCTTTTGGTTCTGGCAGTGTGCATATATCTCTAGTTTTCTTTAAAAAATATTCAGTTCTTTCCTAATTGTAAACTTTTGGAAGTGGGAATCCTCATAGCAGTACTCTGCATTTAATGAGTGTGAAGGAAAAGGGATTGAGTGGTCATATATTATGATGTAGTAGAAAAATTTGTGGTATTATTCCTAAAATTTTTTGACTTTACAAGATTTGCAGAAATGAGGTGGGGTTTGAATTTTGCTCCTTCTTTTAAAATTGTTAATGAGAGACAGGTAACACTTTAAATACCTATGGTTTTATACCATCTCCATTAGGGGAAGCATCCTTGCAAGTTTTTCTAAGGGCATTGTTAGCAATTGTCTTATGAGACTCTTTAAAAATTAGGTGAGCAGCTGAGCCAGAGAAGTGATTTTTAATTTTTTTTTTTTTCTGCTTGGAACTTACATGATCTTACAATTTATATAGCCTATCTGCTCTTCAGTTCATACATTAATTAAAAGGTGGTAATTTAGATTTAGTCATGTTCTCAAATATGTTTGAGTCTTGTATGGAGAAAACATCTGCCTAGACATTTAAACTACTATTAACTACAATTCTTATTCCCTTTACATCAAATCATGGTATTTCTATTCTATGATATATCTGTTTCCATAGCAAGTTCTAACAGGTGTGACAATATTGCAAGGCTGTAGCTTCATGAAAGAAAAAAAAAAGCAGATTTTGGAAAAGAGTAACATGTTTGAGCCTCTAAGTCCTTTCTCTGCTCCCTTTCAGACGAGCATTAACAGCATGATGAGCGTGTACAGCGAAACTGGTGACTATGGCAACGTGAAGGTCAGCGGTGAAATCCTGCTCAGTATCAACTACGTCTACAAAACGGGTGCCCTCAACATCCTGGTGAGGAGCTGCAGGAACCTGGCCATTGCGGATGAGAGGAAGCAAAGGACGGACCCGTAAGCACGGACATGAATGTCCCTAAACTCTGCTAGGGGTGTCCCCCACCACGTCCGGGAGTTGGGATATGGGAATTCACACATCCAGCTGCTGCAAGCAGCATTTCAGTGACGGCTGGGTTTGGGTTCCCTGTGGGAAGGGCATTTTCTGTGTGATTCTTAGGGCAACACATGCATGTTCTGGGGAAACAATAAGATTATTTAAATTATCAATCCATTTGATAGCAAAAGGGGGGGAAATGTGAAGGAATAGGGAGGCAGCACTGAATTCCTTTTACTTCTTTAATCAAGACTAAAGGATATGAGAGGAGGGATATCCTGGAGGCAGGGATTAATGGAAATAACTTGTTTTCATGCTCCCAAGACTCACTTTGCATGTACCATGTTTTCTGAGTTTCTCATCATAATTTTTCAGTATAATATGTAAATTCTCTCAGCAGGAAGTAACAGTCAGTGTTTCTAATAATGATTAATGTCTGGAATATAAATTATGATGTTTTTAATTCTCTTGTATTTTTGCTGTCTACTTTGTCATATGTGACCAATCAGTAATCATATGTTGCAAAAGGGAAATTGTTAGGAAAGCTTGCTGCATTTCCGAGTATAAATAAATTAATTTAGCACTGCTTTTTGGTATTCTGATCTTATCTGAAAAACATTGCTATGTTTGTAGGAAAAGGCCATACCTCTCCCTGTTCTGCATATTCTCTGTTATATGTTTACACAGTTTATACTAAAAAAATTAATCATTGTGTTGTTGATGCAGCAATGTCCAGTCTTTGTTAATAATTCTATCTTTGCTCTGCAGATATGTCAAAGCCTACCTTCTGCCTGATAAGTCCCGCCAAAGTAAGCGCAAGACCAAAATTAAAAGTAACAGCACCAACCCAGAGTTTAATGAGACGCTGAAGGTGAGAACAGTCCCTCTCTCAGGCTGTGATGAATGTTTCACTTGTGCTCACAGGTATTTTCTGTATGTGTTCCAGTACAGGGATTAGAATTTGGATGAGATGCCACAAAAGGGGAGGTGTTTAAGAAAAGCAT
The DNA here is from genome assembly GCA_013400915.1 of Pardalotus punctatus. Lineage (NCBI taxonomy): Eukaryota > Metazoa > Chordata > Aves > Passeriformes > Pardalotidae > Pardalotus > Pardalotus punctatus. The sequence goes on along the minus strand of VZTX01004043.1, from coordinate 39,246 downwards.
CTACCAAACCTATGAGTTGCAATTTATGGCTTTCAGTATTAAGGAAGTGGTTTTATTTGGTTCTCCCCTTTACAGTTAAAAATTCTATTAGTTTCTATAGATCTCTTTCAAAACCATTGATGTTCCCATCTACCTGAGCTTAGAGTTGTTAAAAGCACCTTAAAGATTTTGTATGCCTGATGCTGAAGTAAAGTTAGATTAAAACTTCCCATCTAACTGATTTTGAAGAGAAAATAACATTTTTTCATTAAGATCTGAATTATTCTGGAAGCATTAACTTATTTCTAAAGCAGAACTAACTTTGACAAGAAAATTCCAACAACTACTTCATTATTTGCCTTCTTAAAACTGTGAAGTTCATTTTCTGTTGCAATGGTCTTGATGCGCTTGAGGACACAGCACCCAGACTCTCTCCTTCCTTGCCCTTTACCCACCCCCACGGCAGAGACTGAACTCTTTTGAGATCCTTACAAGCTGCTTATTCCCCTCCCTGGCTCTGTGGGAATGGTGGGAATGATGGAGTTGCTGTCCCTTTTCTGCCTGTCTGGCACCTTGACCTCAAAGCTCCTGGTGATTCCCTTTCCTGTCAATTGAAGGGAGTTATCCAGCAGGCTGTCATGAGGCCAGAAACTCTTTTTAGTTTCTCCTGAAAGATATTTTTTTGAATTTCAGTTATTTTTTAAATATGTTTCCTGTAGTGGAGGCAAATAGATGTTCCCTGGCCAGTGTACTTGGCTCAGCCTGGCTACAAAACCATTTTGCAGGCACACACACTCGGTCTGGCCAGGCTGCTTGCCAAGGGAGAGTCTTTTTATAGCCTCATTTTCAAATGGTGTAGAGCAAAGTTAAGGCTTGCCTGAAGTGGAAAAAATAAGGTATTAAACGTTATTTATCAAGTAATATAGCACTAAACATGTTTGGTAGGTGAGGATAGGCCCTAGGAATTCCCCAAAAATACAGATGGTAACAAAAGGGGTTTACTTGAATTGTGGGTAGGTAAGGAAGAGCTGCTCATCTCAACTGAAAATCCTGTTAAAAAAAGAAAAGGAAAATAATTAAATCTGTCTTGTATCTTCCCTCTTCGACTTTTACTCCACTGCTGCAGAATATGACATTTCTCAGAGTGGAGTTGGTATCTAGGGTTAAGAATTGTAGATATATCTGTACATAAGTAGCAAACTGACTTGACTCTTTCAGATTTTGGAAGTATTTGTCCACATCCAGATATCGTTCCTGATGCAGAAATAAGACATCTGGGTCTCTTCAGCTAACACTAGGAGAGGGGTGAATGTCAGGGAAATAATGGGCTTTTTGCTAAAAGTAGAGTCTGCAGAGTTAGAATTCCAGATGTTTATAATTTTCTGTGTATTTGCTGGACTACAATGCTAGGTTTTTAATAGCTTAGATATATTAATAGCTATAGATGAGTTTGTTAATAGCTTTCAAACCCAACAATGGTTAGTGATAGGCTCAGTGCGTGCCTTGCAGATGCTGTTGTACATGTTTTCAGAACAATTTTTTGTAAGCTGTAAAGAAAAAATTGGAAATGAGAAGATGCTTTCTGGAAAGCAGTGTTCAGCAGACTCTCTTTAGGGATGAAAGAGCCAGTGGGGTTTCTTCTTTTTATCAGCCTTGATGTTGATTTGCTTCTTTTACATAAACTTATAAGAAATGAACAGGATCATAGTTTTGAGCATCATAATTTACTTTATAGTCATAAATACCCAGTAAATAATACAGAAAAAAAAATCCACAATAGTGATAATAACATAAATTATCACTGGATGCATATAGCAAAGAAAGAGTTCACATTAACGTTATGAACTTTCTGGCCAGATCAATCCTATTTGCAAGGAAAAAAAAAAAATCTCTCTTTCATGCTCCATTTGTTTTAGTTGCTGTGGGCTTTGTGAAACTGAGCTAGAGCTGTGAAAAGCTTGGTGGAAAATATTATTTCTGCTTATTCTGAGGGTTTCTTTTTCTCTTTTTCTGTTGGTAGTATGTCATCAGTCACTCACAGCTGGAAACCAGGACCCTACAGCTTTCTGTCTGGCACTATGACAGATTTGGACGCAACAGCTTCCTTGGGGAAGTGGAAATTCCATTTGATTCCTGGAACTTTGAAAATCAGGGTGATGAGTGGTTTGTGCTCCAGCCCAAGGTAAGAGTTTCCAGGACTGCTGGAAGTGCTGTGAAGCAAATTTAGCAAGACGTAGTTATTTTTTTCCTTTGGAACTTGTTTATGAAGCAGGACTTTATAAGTGTCTAATAGGACAATAAAAGAAAAACAACAACTTCCTTCTTAATTCAGTAAAAGCTTACTGGTTTTAAAGTCTTCATGAAAAATTCACATGTGATTGGCTACTTAAATACAATAAAAAAAAAAGTTTTTAAATAAACCATAAGTTCCTCCTGTAGTAAACTCCAATAGAAAAAATTACCTAGTAAATACATCAATTTTTTTTAAATAGCACGTGAAACAAAGAACTTTCCTACCATTCCCCCTACACAACCCTTAACAGGTTATTAAAGAAACAAGATTTTTTTTTTCAGTTCAAAATGCTTTACACCTTTCAGATGAGACAAAATGACTTCTTCATTTCTCATTCACCTTAACTAGAAAGGCACAAGATAAGGCTTCTCAGCCACCAAATTAACTGGTCTGTGAAACAGGGGGTGCACTGTACTTAGTGAGGGATAGGGTGATTTCTGTGCCCAGGGCTCCCCTGCTTTGGCAAAGGTGTTTATTTTTGGAAGAGATTCAAAGAGCCAGTGTAAAACAGAGGATTAAAGGCTTCTGCCTTGCTTGCTCCTGCTGTAGCCATAATCCCCAGGAATTCCAGGGCTTTAGACTGCCATTTAAGAAAGTGTATTTTTCTAATTGTGAAAAAATTTAAGGTGTGTAGCAAATGTTGTCAATATTGACTAGATGTGACTTGGTTTTTCTGTGTTCATTACATTTAGGGAAATTGTATTATGTTTTGGGATTCGGGAGAGTTGGTTTGATTTTTGCCTTTTTATCCGGTGGGAAATGGATTTGATTGCTGTATAATTAATTTCTAGGTAATTCATTTTAATCCTAACAGGGGAAAATAACTAAAGAATTCATGAAGCTCTCCTGTTCAGGAAAGTGATGAGGCACAAAGCATTTCAACCAGTCCAGCTGGAAGGTGTTGTCTGATTATTTCCAAACCCATTAAAAGGATTTTTAAATTACTTCTTTTACTTGTCAAAGAAAGCAAACACAGAATTGGTCTTGTCTGGCTCCTAAGCTGTTACAAATAATGATTCTAAACTTAAAACACTGCTAAAGTTTTTGATCAGATGGGATGCTATTTTAAAAAAAATAAAAATTCTTGGTTTTTGACTTAACAAAAATAAAGCCCTGGTTAATATCCATGCAAAATACACACTGTTCTCCTATATGGACTGCCTGATAGAGACAGGAATGGAGGAATGGCAGTCAAACATTTCCTGGGTTTTATTACAGTGCTTTGTTTGTTTTATCGTGAATCATTTAGCTGCTTTAGTGAAAAGGTTGGAGACTAAAAGATGTGTTTCCTTTATGAGCACTGAGAGATCCGTTTTCAAGAGGAGTGTGGTTAAGTCAGAAAAAGGAGAGAAAACAGTTCTGTGGTTAAAGAGGGGACAGAATATAGAGTCATGTTATACGTGGGTTTGGGGTACAGGTCAACAAACCTTTCCTGATGTTAAAACTTACACCATTGATTGTCCACTGGTAGAACTGAATTAAAAAAAAATCTTTGATGCCTTTGTTCTCTGTCCCATCCTTGGGTGCAGACTCAGCCCAACTGAGCATGGTCAGTGCCTCACCTGGAGTCTGAGAGGTGAAGGCAATGCTGACTGTGCATACACCGTATGAAGTTCTGGTGGGGGTTTTTTTCAGTTGTTTTCTCTTGATAATAGAATTTAGACCTTCATGGGGAGTCAGGAAACAAGCTGAATTCATCGCAGCGAAATACAGTCACAGGTCAGACGTTCAGCTACAAACAGATGTCTGAAGGGTTGTGTGGTGCCTCCGTGTGTGCCTTGCAGTGCTGGAGAATCCTCTCCCTTTATCCGTGTACTCTGTCCCGGTAAAGATATCAGGAAGATTTGCCCATTTGCACCCAAACCTAAGCACTGAAGCATGTACAGAAATCATATAGAATCACAGAGTGGTTGGGTTGGAAGGGACTTTAAAGACCATGAAGTTCCAACCCCGTGCCATGGGCAGGGACCTTCGCTGGACCAGGTTGCTGAGAGCATCTGGGTAGTCCCACCTCCATCAGTGAAGTTAGAGCTCTCTGTGTTAAATCCAATGTTTTTAAAATGTAGTTTCCAACTTCTTACAATGTAAGTGGAAGCTCAGCATGCTGCCAGTGAAGGCCTAATATTATTTTAACAAGGATGGTCTGAAAAGCACCAATCACATTCTTCTGGGTAAGATTTTAAAACTTATAAAAGGAAAATATGTAGAAATGCAGAAATAGGAGCTGTGTAGAAAAGGAAAATGACACTGGGAATAACAGTTTTTAGGAAGTTTTTCTGTTTCAAAGCTACACTCTGCTCTCCCTCACCTTTGTTCCCCACACATCTATTTCGAAGAGTGACTCAAGACTGACTCCTCTAAAATAGAAGAAACTAATTACATTTCAAATCCCGACTGGTGGAAATAAGGGCTGACTATCAGCTTAAATCAGCTACAATTTTTATACTCAGAAATAAGTTTAAGGGGTTTTTTTTTGCTGTTGGTTCACTTACTCATGCTAGATAACTCTCTCTTCTGTGTTCACTGGACAGTGTCTAATGCCACATGGGTTTATTTTTCTGAGAGCTTGCATTACCTAGCTCAGAAAGTTTTCTAAAATGTGATTGCCTTCAATTTGGAATGTCTAACTGTCTGACAGTGGGCTGGCACATCTTGGTGTGTTTAAGAAGTGTTCAAAATGCTATATTGATGTATTGATATATTTTGACAGAATTAAAATCAAAAGGAGAAGGTGAATTACTAATCTTGGCTGGATTTCTGTTTTGTTTGTTTGTTTGTTTGTTTGTTTGTTTGTTTGTTTGTTTTCTCCTCAGGTAGAGGTTGTGACAGATTTTGGGCTTCAATACAAAGGAGAACTGACAGTGGTTTTGCGTTATATTCCCCCAGACAGAAACCTAATGCTTCCTCTAGGGCAGTTTCAAGGTAAAACAAACATTGATGGCAGCATATGATAACATCCCTCTGAGTATCAAAAATCCTCACCTAGGGTGAACTAATGGTACTGGTGAAGGTTGAAATCATACTAAAATATGATTGTTCATAGAATCACAGAATGTTAAGGGGTTGGAATGGACCTTAAAAGTCATCTAGTGTCCCAATCCTTCTTTCCACTAGACCAGGTTGCTCAAGGTCTTATCCAACCTTCAATAGTTGTGTTTATCTGTGGAAATTCTGAACCATGAGTATGGTTCTTTTGCTCCATCCTTTTCTCTTACATTGAACCTAAGAAGAGAGAAAGGAAGAGGAATATGCAGTCAAAGGTTGATGCATGGCTCTGACATAATTTTTAAAAAAAACAATCCAGACATGAGGTAACATAAGGGCAGCCACAACAAAATAAATTGTCTGCATTGTAGTCTGCGAGTTCTTTGTTCAGTTAGTTATACACAGTGTTTAGGTGATCAGGCAATAGACTTCACTTAGCTCTTCATGCTTAGTTCACCTTAAGGTGCCTCCTCATTTTCACCCTTTTTTCACACTGCTTTTCCTCTGCTCAGTCTTACTGTATTACTGCTGTAATTTACTCCTCTAAAATATTACTTGAGTTCTTTACGGTGAGCCATTACTTTCATCAGCAATGAACAGGGGAAAAGAGTTCCTATCTCTTTGCATTGTAGCAGCATGAGGAACAATAATCCTGTGAAGTGAGAGAAATCAGTGGGTAGCACCTGAGCACATGGATATACCAGATGCAGGTATATCACTGTCTTAGGGACAGTATTGCTTGTTAGCATTTGCATTTGATAGAAAAGATTTCTTTCTTTTCTTTTTTTTTATAATGACAAATTATATTCCTGCTGCTAGCAGTAAGGTTTTCTCAAGGTTTGCTCTCTTAAAAGCTAATTGTTATCAGCTCAGTCCAGACACGTCTTTATTTTTTCAAATTAGTACATCTTATTATCATTCCTGATTTTTTTTTTTTTTCCTGATGTTTTCAGCCTGAATCAGTAGGAACAATCTCTGCTGATAAAAGCTTCTTGGAACCTGCAGCAGCAGCAAGTGCCTGTGTCCCTGTGCTGCTGTTTGGAAGCAGCAGCGTGTCAGGGACCATTGTGCCCTCTGTCATGGTCTCTGAGGAACAGTGCAGGATACATGTGGTTTATATCTGGACTTTAAGCTTTGGGACAGAGGTTTCATAGCTTCCTTTGTGGTCCAGGGCTGCCTTAACATCAGCACTGGGAAGTGGATTCTGAAAAGAGGGCAGGATTTACTGGCCATGCAATTTTTTGTGTTGAGCACAGCAATCCACATCGATTTATATTGGGACAGAACTTCACATAGGGCAGGTTGTTTGTGTCCTGCAAGGACTAGCTAGTTAGTCCTTGGTCAAATTCTTTATCAAATACAGTGACTTTTCTGCCCCTGCCTTAATAAGGAATGCTTTAATTCCGTTGCAATAACTTACTTTTTAAAAAATCTAGCCAAGAAACTTTACATTTCCTAATCAATCTTACAATGTATATATAATTTCTGATTGTGATGTTGCAACTTTGTTCTATGCACAGGAAAGAAGAGCTTCAAAAAAGGAAAAAAAGGAGATTCTCACGTGCCGTCTGGAGGCATATTAGAAGTCCTCATCAAAGAAGCAAAGAATTTAACAGCAGTGAAATCAGGAGGCACATCTGACACTTTTGTGAAAGGGTTTGTGGGGCTTTTTCCTCCCTCTTTTTTTAATGACTCCACTGGATCTAATTTAAGATCTGTGTCACTTACATGCCTATAAGCATGTGGGCACACAAAAATTTACCTAGTATGACAATATATGTGTGTTCTTATTAGATAAGCAGCATTTTGAGTTGTACACTTAAAATCCAAACTATACAGAATGGTTGTGCTTGAAACAAAAAGGAACATAATCCTGTATGTCTCATTATAATGGATTTCTCATTATGTGTTATAAATGTTTCATTTAGGAAGCAATAGATATCTTAAAACATTTTTCTTTGCCAGTTTTTGCTCTGAATGCTAGTTTTCAGACCCACTGATTTTTAGATATGTTCTAGTTCTTAGTAATGGCTCAAGTGTTGTTACTAAACAGGGACCATAGGAAAAATCCTGTCTTTAAATCCCTGGTGGAGCTCAGAATTTATCTTGATCTTCTGCTGTGCTTAAAACTTTCATTCAGCTCATACATTTCAAGTAGAAAAAGTAATTTTCATTTATTTCTGGAGGATCTTTTGTTGTGCTTTGAGAGGGACATTGGATGAGATGCCTCCAGAGAGGTCCCTTCTAGCCAATGTTTTTATGAGTCTGTCTATGTTTAGCCTCGCTGAAACAAAAAGTTTTTGGTTGAGTCTTGGGGCAAGGAGACCTAATTCCAATTTCTGCTTGTGGTAACTGACACTGTAGCTATGAGAACAAATGGAACACAAATGTAAAATAAGCACTTCAGTGGCAAGATGGGGTCCTGATCCCATTTGAGCCTCTACATGATTGCAATTCATTGTGAATATTAAGTGAGAACCCACACACATGTTCAATTTTCCTTTTCTTTATCTCTCAGATACCTGCTCCCAGATGACAGCAAAGCTACAAAACACAAAACTCCCATAGTAAAAAAGAGTGTGAACCCCCAGTGGAATCACACCTTTGCTTTCAGTGGCTTGAATTCAAGGGATATAAGAAATGCCTGCCTGGAACTGACTGTGTGGGACAAGGAGTCGCTTTCCAGTAATATTTTTTTGGGAGGGGTGCGTTTGAGCACTGGAAATGGTAAGGTCCCATCCTACTCATGTTGCTTGTCTTATTCTGCTCTCCTCTTTCCTTACCCCACGTGATTCACATGTAGGAAGGACAAAAATGTTACCGAGTGTTTTGAAAATGTGAGAAGTTGTGGAATTTGAAAAGGGAGAAAAGGCAACATGTAGATAATCTGTAGATGACTTAGTTCTTTCCTCCATTGGGCGAGACACAAAAATTGTGTGCCCATTTGTACTTCTGCACAGTCTAAAAGAGCTGTGAATACCTTGGGAAGCATTCCTTGGCATCCCAGTGAGGAGGAGTCAGCTACTTCTGTCCAGCAGCAGGTTTTCTGCTGATGATGGTGTGACCTGGAAGAGGTGTGAATCCATTCCTCCTCTGTTGGGAAAAAGTTGTTTGTGGTGCAGAGTGGGGGGTGGTTTATGAGCTTCTGCCCATGTGCCAAAAAAGGAAATAAATGACAAACTGGTGCTCTCCAGGAGCTGCCTGTTTTCAGGAAACTCCGTGCACAAGTGGAAGTGTAAAGGGCTGTCATTTCTCTTGTACACTGATGCAGTAAATTAGCAGTGATGTTATCTAATTGCTTCCTAAAATGGCAAATTGCTTCATGTTTTTACAATTGCCAGGTGTAAGCAATGGCAAGGAGGTTGACTGGATGGACTCACACGGGGAAGAGCAGCACCTCTGGCAGAAGATGATTGACAGTCCGGGAGCTGCAGTGGAAGGGGTGTTAATGCTGAGATCCAGCATGGGAAAACGCAGACCCTGAAAGACTTGAGCTGCTAGGGGCTGCCACAGGTGCTCCTGGCTCCAGTGGGGTCCAGGCTCTTGTCACTTTGCCCATTTGAACATGAGAAGGGTTGTACCCTTTGCCTTGGATATTAAGGCTCTGAGTGAGATTTTAATGCATTCTGCACTTTCATGCACTCGTTTTTTACCCAGGCTTCTTGTGTGAATTGTTTCTCCTGAAGCCAGTGAGAACTGGACCTTGCACAGAGATCAGACTGCCTTTCTCTGTCCCTTCTGGTGGCTGGTGTGCAGCTGATGAATATTCTGCCTGGGGGCTGCTCAGAGTGAGCAAATTCTCTCGTTGGTAATTTAGTGAGTAATGCCAGGTTTATGAATCTCCTTCTGGCTCAGAGATGGCCTAGAAGGCAGCAGTTGCACAGGACAAGCAGATCCAGAGTGAGTCTGTGCTTTGATGTTTGTAAGTAAAGAAGCCATAATGTTATGAAGGACAACAAACAGTGTTTCTTTATCGTGTTTACTTGGGCTGTGCAGTGGTGCAGCACAACAGGCCTGGGACCAGGCACCCAACCAAGCAGGGCCAGTACTTGGTTCAGTGAAATCAAGAAATCTCTGGTGAAAATAATTCATAACAAACCCTCCAACAGTTTCCAGAACTACATGATGCTGCTGTGCTTTTCATTCAGTTGACAGCTCTAGCCAAGACCTTCTGATGTCATGGAACAGAGGGAATATGTTCACACGCCTGTCCCCATCTGATGTGTCACTGGGATGAGACACACACCAGGTTTGGACAGAGTTAGCCAAGACTTCAGTCAACAGACTGTGTAGAACAGAATGAGATTAAAGCACATGCCAAAATTACTTGCAAAACTGTAAAGTTGTCTCTGAATGGGGTCTCTGCACAGATCCCATTCAGGCCCGTGCACATTAATTATTCAGCCGAGCAGGATTTTTTTCTCCTGAATATCCCTGAGTTACTAGTGGATTTAATGATGAGTAGGTCTTGGCCAATTCAATCATTAATCTTATTAACCATGACAATTGTTCAGCAGTAATTTTGTGATTCCTCAAGGTATAAGACAAATGGAAATCAGGAAACTGAGTGAACAGCATTTCTTCTGAATTTTCCTGAATTAGAACATGGCTTTCTATTTGCACTGGTAAATTCATCTATAGCCTTTCCTGCATTTTTATTTTTTCCCTCCACAAAGTTAATTGCAAGAAATCTAGATTGGACAGAAGAATATAAACTGATAGCTAAGCAACTACAGTTGGAGATTTTGATATCTGTAGCTGTCCTAGTGTACAATTAAGTACATGTATTTAGAGCTGAATTAAAAACCTTAAAATGTAATGTTAATTGTTTTCTTTTTAAGATATTTTACGTTGGTTTTTGTTGGAATAACTGGAAACTGCGGGGAAGTTTACAACCAGTCTTCTAAAATCCTAATATTATTGGATTTTTAAAAAGTATTTATTTGTGTTCAAAATAGAAGTTTTAATAAAATTATTTGTTTCATTATGCATAAGTTATTTCAAAATTCTGATACGACTTTTAAAAGTCATTGGAAGTACTGCTTGCCCAGTTGGAGACTCACCATTTTCAGAAATAACCAAATCATCTTGAAAATGAAAATTTTTCTACAGAATCTCAGATTGGGTACTGAAAGTCAGTGGTTACTCAAGAAAACTGACTTCATTTTCCTTCTTTATCTTTTCTTCATTTTCTTCTGAAGTTCAGCTCAAATTGGGCAGTGAGGGAAGTCCAGTTTGGTTTTAGCTGACTTTAATTTTTCCAACATAAACAATTCTGTCATTCTACAATTCTGTGCCGCAGATGCTGTGAGCTGATAAATTAGAGCACAAATATCAAGCACATAACATTTTATGACCTTGCTCTTATCACAATAGTCTGTCTTTAAGTATTAGATTATTTTTTTATCAGTATCTTCCATAGTGAAACCAAACCTAACCTTTGGCACCTAAACTACCTCTCTCTTTAATGAAATTGTTTTGAGTCATCTTGGTTGTTTGTACTACAAACTAGAATTTATTTTGGGAATAATAATATTACATTGACATGTAGGCATAAACTTGATTTTTTTCTTTTGCTAGAAGTTGTTTCAAACAGAAAAACTTTTTGAATCTAAAGAAAATTGTTCTTAAAGGTAAAACTCCAGCTAGAGTTGTAGAGGAACATTGGTCTATTGAATGGTTTGCTTTTGATTCATTTTGATGGTGAAAATGGCAAAAAATGATCACATAAAACCTCCTCCAAGTTGGACCATGGAGTGGGCATTTTTTCATTAGCCAAACTGAAAAAAAATAATTTCAACGGAATTTATTTTTGCATGGAGCACAAGCATTTCCCTAATATTTGAATGGTACCTCCTAACCTTCTAAGCGTGAATATTTTAGCTAAATCATGTCTTGCTTTGAAACAAACAAAAAAAAAAATTGTATTTTACTGCTTCAACTTCTGCCCTTTTTGGTCCTAAGGCAGCATTTGTGATGAATGGTCTCATCTGGGAAGTGTCACCCAGCACATATATGGGCTTTAAGTTCTGCCTTTTCCTTCCAAAGGGCCAAAATGTCCCTCTGAGCCCACACCTGAAATGACAGGCTGGGCTGTGAACAGGCTGCAGTTTAGCATAGGAAAACATCAGTTTCACCTGAAAATTCTGGCCAAAAACAGTGGTGTTTGCCATTGGTGGGGTTTGGAGTAGAACAGTGAAATTACCTCCTGGGTTAGCAGGGACAGTTCTGCAGCATGGTGGCAATATGAGAGGTGTCACAGCCACCAGAGCCTCAGAGAGATGATGAGCATCAGATAAACATTGGAGCAATTTAGAAAGTTTTGCTGTTCTCTGATGGTTATCAGCTCATTCGTAGGAATCATCTGACTTATGGAAAATGTCACATTTAATTATGTCTCTCATCTCTTTGTTCTCTTCTTCTGTAAAGATGGTTTATGGTTTGGAAAAAGCACAAGATGATTAACTGCAGATGTGATTTCTTGTTTCCCGGATATTTGAATTAATTGCCCATAATTGTGCGTCATCATGTACTGTGTGTCACCAGGCTGAACAAAAAGCCAGGAATTAGACCAAAGCCTTCCTTTTCTATCTGTGTTTATGGTATTGAAGGTGTGTGAATGATTTAAAGCAAAGCTAATTTTTAGGAGGAAGTAGCCACAATTTTAACATTGATTCATAAACTCCTGCTCTGACTATATAAACACAGCAAAGCTGATGTTCCTGAAGTCTTTTTCTACATAGACCTGAACAACTGAAGCTGCATCAGTGGAGGAGAGAGAAATCTGTTTGAGAAAATGTTGCAAAACACATTTTACTCTGATACATATATTTTTTTAGCAAGGTTTAAATTTTGAGAGTTCGACCCATTAAAGAAGAGTAAAAGTGCAACTTTTGCTGTAAAGGGTGAAGAGGGGCCAGTATCAATAGACAGTGCCACTATCTATCAAAAAGAGCTGATTCTGAGGGCTTTCCAAGCCCTGCCATCAGATTTTCCTATCCAGCCCTGTTCTCTGGTGGTTTTCTCTATCAGCTGAATGGGGGCTTCAGGCTTCTAAACCTGCTTGCATGTTGAGATCCCAAAAGCAGGGTAAAATAGGTTTGAAATGACCTCCCCATCTCCTCTACCTCCACCATGCTACATTTGAGTGAGGTGAGAGGAAAGCTGCAAAGACTGAGGGCTGCTGTTGCCATCTTCCTGTGCTAATCCAAGTGCCACTGCCCTCCTTGGATGCCTTTCAGATGCCAGGTTTTCATCTTTCTTTCCCAGCTGGAATGGTTTAAGAGAGAAAGCACTGGAATGGTCAGCAGGTTTTGATCATGGGGCATTAGACTGGAAGCTTTTTCTTCTGTGCCTCTTCCAATACAGATTATGCTGAGCTAGCATGAATGAAGCATTTTTATATATTAGAGTTTTTGATTTTTCTCTTCCTCACTGGTTAGGCCCTGCTAAATGCAATTATTCTAAGTTGTATTCTGCGAAATATCAACTCAGCTATAGCAGCAGAGCAGCCTTTGAGGATCAACTGGTCCTTACCGATAAGGAGAACTAAGGGGAGGGGTTACATTTATTCTGGCATAATTTCAGCTTCTGGATGGGTCTGCACATTGCCCAGCTTCAGGCACATAAAATTTGCAGTTTGCTCTGTAGCACCAATAAAGAGAAAGGCTGCTTGGATCTCTCACCTTTGGAAAAGAGATGAGAGCCCTATTTCCACAGCTGTCTGGTTTGTGGGCTCACACAAGATCACAGGAATTGTACCTGAATTTTTGCAAGGGTCTCTCTCCCTTTCACCCCTCCCTTCGGTTCAGCAGCCCTGACCAGAAGGTTCTCCCTGAACATTGACCTCTAGGGTCTGGGAAGAAGCAGCAAGCAGAGGATAAGGGAGAGCCCCACTTCTTTTCTTCTGTAAGAGGTTAAGAATGAAATTTTCCTTTGCTAACATACCATATTGATTTTCAGCACTGCCACAATGACAGAAACAAGCATCTTCTGAGAGCTGGCCCATGCACTTTATCAACTTCTTTTTAAAAGTAATTTAAAAATACATTTTTATTTATGTTTTACCCCCAGAAATGTTAACATTTGCGAGCCCTAGAGAAATGGTGGTGAATTCCAGAACAGGATGCAGACTTTTATTTGCAGTGATGCCCTTTACCACAGCTCAGCAGGAGATGCTGAGAAGCACGCTAGCAGAACCTTACCACTGTGCCCATGAATTTCCTACCTGGTGATTTCATGTTTGCAAATGCTGTTTAATAAGTGGTAATAATACAGTGTTATTTATACTGTGTATATTGACACTGGAAACTGAAACCTAGCTTGCTTTTTAGGTGTTTTTTTAGGTTGATTTGAAAGTCACCCTTGCTGCATCCTGACCTTTTATTTAGATTATTTATTTGAACAATTCTGCTTTGTGGCAATAACATGTACATGGCTGTGTGCTACCGTTCCTGACAGCTCAGTGTATATTTATGAGGATAGTTCTAATTGTTGAGGTTTGCCTAAAGCCAAGCACAGTCATTTGTTGCAGCAATTAGAGAATGCCACATATCCCTCTTGCTGCCTTTGTTCTGCTTAAAATCTGTTGCTAGGAATTTGTTTAATTATTCTGCCAGACATGAACAGTAGTAGCAGTAATTGGTGGCATTGCAGTATGCTAAGTTCTGCCTAAATTTAGACAAAGCAATGTTTTCTGCTGAGAACATTTTTGTACTGTGCATTGTACATCGTTTTGTGGCTGGTAAGACATTTGCAGCTGTTGTCAAGATTTCTGTTATGTCTTTTAAATTAAAATATTGAAACGTTGCTGTGTCTTTGTCTCTTTTAAAATGAATTACAGCAAACTAGGTCTCCCAGGAACATCCCATATTATCTCACTGGGGTAAAGACATGACTTACATGTGATGACTAATGCAAGAGGCCTGGCATGTCTTCAGAGGTGGGACTCCATTGTGTCTCTGGGGTTTTTTTGGTCTTAAAAGCACTTAAAGATATAGAAATTAAGCTATTTTTATTTCATAAGCATTAAATCAAATTTCTTTTTAATATGCAATTCTAAGAAAAAGAGAAATACAGCACTCTCTTCCTCCTTGCTATAAAATTATTTTACATGTACATTAACCCTGTCTGTTCACCAGGTTCTCCCCTCCATCTCTGAATCTCCTACCTCTTCCCTAGTTCAAGGTCCTGCCCACCCAAAAATCCAGGTATGTTCAAAATGCTTCTTTTCTATAATCGCTGGTCCCGATTTCTTTTATTATAAGAAGGAACAACAAGCATTTGACCACTCAATTTATACTTTCAGCTGAGTCATGTTCACTTCAACTTACCTCAGAGCTGAGGGCTCTCTTGAATCTTCTCGTCGTTCTCCAGTTCCCCGGGCTTTAGTGTCTTGCTGTGCCTTCCCCAGTACCTGAGAAAGGAGGCAAACCCTGCTCCTGGGCTCTGGGCTTGTGCTGCCCCTGCTCCCTTTGGAGCAGTCTGAAAGCCTGGCTCCATTCCTGTGCCCAGGTTCAGGGGAGACCACCTCAGTGGGGTTCAGGGGTCTCTTGGTGTGGTTTGGGCACAGGCTCTTTTGCCCTCAGCCCACTCTTGTCCTGCTCGTCCCTGTGCTGGTTCTGGCCTTTATGGGCAGGTCAGACACCCAAAAATGAAGGCAGCTGCATGCAAGGAAGAGCCCTGCTGCCATTTCTCTGCTCTTTGTACTTTTGCTCGGGATTGTACTTAAGAACTTGCTTTGGGAGTCTAGAAGACAGCTCTGTAACTCCTGTACAATTGAACTGCAGTCTCTCCTCCCCTTCTCTTTAAGGTGATAGATGACAAATTCTCCATGTAAATTTGAAGTGTGGGCCATCATAATTACTAAAATTCATGTCTTGGGTCCTTTCTAGCTGCTTTCACATTTGTTTCCTGTGTGTTTCACAGAGCATGCAGCAGCTGGATCACTGCTTGAAGGAGAACAGAAAAATTCGTGCACTCTCCTCAGCTGCTCGTGTCCTCACTGGCTCCTCCAGCCCAGATAGCCTTGCTGCTCTCTGCCTTCCCTGTAGATCGTTTCCCACTCTTCCCTTCACCAAGCTGCCATCAAAATATCTTCCAGCCACAAATGGGGAGAAATGGGCAGCAGCTACATGTCCTAGAGGAGCTGTGTCACCTCCTGAGGTGTGAAGCACTCGCTCCCTTTTCCCTTTCTGTGGATGTACAGCAGGAACAGAGACTGGTGAGTGGCTGGAAGTGATCAAGTGCTGAGATTGCACAGCCTGAGCTCCATTATTCCCTCAGCTCAATTTAAAAAGTGGGTTGTGATTGTAATAGTATTTAAATATACTCCAGGTTACTCTTTAGCCTCTGCATTTTCATTAATTATGTGATGTAGTCTGACTCATTCTCTTATAGAAGTACTGAGCTGTAATGAAGCCCCATGTTGTAGTCATTTAGTGCAGAGCTATAAAGGATCATTGGTGTTTTCATTAAAACACAACATTCTCTGTCCCAGAGGGCTTTGAACTTCAAGAATAGGGATGTGCAACTTCAAATTTTGCCTCTTCTCTGCAGCTGTGGAGGACATGTGTGACAGCAGGGCTGGTTCTCATCTTATTAGGCAGATTACTGGGTAGAATCTGGGGAAAATCAGGCCATTTACAAAATTGTTTTTGCTGAGAAATTGCTGCCTCCCACATTTTATCTCAGTAGTTTTGTTTGTAAAAGCTGCTGCATGTCAGGAATAAGAATTCTTTTCTGATCTGAAATAATTGAAGTCTTCTGGTTTATACTCAGAACCTCCCGATTGATGCAGAAACCTCCAGCCCATGACTCTATCCACACACTGTGATGTGTCACATCTCCTGCAATGAACAGCCTGGAGGTGGGATGGAAAGAACCAGACTTATGGCAGATCTAATACTTGTGTTTTAAATCAGATTTGCATTTTGAAAGCAGTGGTAGGATTAGAGCTATGGCAAGAAGAGCTGTGCTGGAGGCACAAGAGAGACTCCAGCCAGTGTAACTTTAAGGGAAGAGAATTCTGTTAAGCCTTTAATAAAAAAAGTGCACTGGTGTAGATACTGAACCTTGCTCATGCAGTGTTATTCTTCTGGGACTGAAAGTGTACAGGATTAATTACTGGAATATATTTGCATGTATAAATGCTGGGCTAAAGCCAGAAATACTAAATCCCTTGTTCAAACACTCCTTTCCCAAAAGGCCAGTCTACCAAATCCCTGCATCCCATACATGCAGGCTGATTTGACTCCAAAACAGAGCTGGCGCATGGTATTTTTCACTGTTCCACACAAAAATGTACAACAGAAAATGCCAGAAACCTTGTATTACTAATCGAGAACAGCTTTTCTTAATCACAGGATTTTAATAGATGTTCTGTGCAGAATATAACTAGTAATCCAATCACTCATGCACTCTCCTCCACTTAATTCAATTTCCTGTAACAGCCTGGTGATTGCAATCATTTTCCTGATTGTAGCAATTGTAAAGCCCTGCTCCTGTTCACCCAGTCGTGAAAGATGACTGGATGCACTGACTCTGCACCTAAATCAAAATGGAGCAGCAGCAGATTGGAATTGCAGCAATACAGGAGAAAAATCAGACCCATTTCAGACTTTAATATTTTTGATAGACTAAATCATTGGAAATCAGCTTCTCTGCTTTTTCAGTGAGGAAAGTGAGGAGGAAAAAACCCCTTAATCTGTGATTTGTGTTATCAGCATGTGCATGCTGAAGATCCTGAGCCAGAGAACTGGGGCCATAGCAGTCTGTGCATGGATGTGTCCTGGGGCCACCTCTGTTCCACATACACAGAATCACAGAATGGTTTGGGTTGGAGTGAATCTTAAAGATCATCTCGTGCCAACCTCCCTGCTGTCTAAGGAATCTCCCACTAGACCTGTTGCTGAGAGCTCCATCCAACCCGGCCTTGAATGCCTCTGGATCCCAGTGCCTCATCACCCTCACACTAAAGAGTTTCTTCCTACCATCTAATCTAAACCTGTTCTCCTTCAGTTTAAGGCCTTTTCTATCACTGCATGCCCTTCTGAGAAGTCCCTCTCCAGCTCTCTTGCAGCCCCTTTATGTTGCTCTAAAGTCTCCCCAGAGCTTTCTCTTCTCCAGCTGAACAGCCCCAATGCTCTCAGCCTGTCTCCACAGGAAAGGTGCTCCGGCTCTTGGACCACCTTAGTGGCTCTTCTCTGGTTTCCTTCCAAGGGGTCCCATGTCCTTGGTGTGCCTGGCTGTGTCCAATTTCCTTAACCAGTGACTGGTGTTGGGCAGCTTGGAAGACAGCTTGGGGTACATCTGTGTTCACCACCACACCGGCTCTTACCCTCCTTGCTCCTTTACAGTGGGTTTAGGACTGACTTCATTGTTTGTTTGGACAGGGCCGGAAGACAAATACTGTTTCTGTGATTTTTGTCACCAATCCTCCCCTTCCCCTTATTCCTAACAGCAATACTTGGAAAGCTCAGGGCTTCCTTGCCCTTCAGTCGCTCATCCTTGGCAAACCTGACACCACCTCCTGCAGCATTCAGGGTGTATCCTGATCTTCTTGGCCTTTGGCATCAGCACTGCAGGGCCATGCCACGTTTTCGTATCTACCCTTGGGTGTTCCACAACAATCCGCTAATACCGGGAAGCAGATCATCCCGTTCCAAAGACATGGCAATACCCCCACACACCTCCTCCTTGGTGCTGTCACGCTTCAGCACACAAATTAGCTTCTGCTGGCTGGTGTCAAGGCTGACTTCCTCTCTTCACATCTACTCCTGCATTAATCCACTTGTAGGACCAATCTTTTTAAAAGAGTGGGAGTTTACCTTTTTTTTTTTTCCTCCATAATTTCAGAGGATGTGAGAGACCAAATTCTGGTAAGGATTGCTCTAAAGATGCTGGTATAACTGTTCTGCTGACATCAGTGCAAAATTTAAAACTCTACCTTATGGTCAAAGTCAAACAAGCACTTGGCTGAAAAATAACTGTGCAGCACAGACACTGGAGTGCTGCTTTTCAGACATGTCAAATTATGCATCGTATCTTGTAAACACAGCCAAAGCTGTAACTCAGTTTTCACTCCTCTGATACTTGTATTCTTCATGCATGATGTGTATTTGCAGTGGATTTTCAAGACTGTGGGCTATAATAAAATAAATGAAAACTTTTCTCCTAATATTGCCTAGTATTTTTTATTAAACAGGGAACTTTTTTGGTTCATTTGAAAGCGATGACTTGCAAACAAGTACTTTCACAGCTCTGTAAGTGACAAATCCTTCATGAAGTTTCCCTGGAGTAATGTTTCCCTGCCATCAAATCAACAACCTCATGTGTCTCCAAGGTGAAGAGGGGGGGAAAAAAATCTGCTACTCCAAGACTGTTGGACATTAAAAGCCAGAAGCAGAAGTGTAGCAGGTAAGAGCATATGTTTCTATTACACATTGCAGTACAAGGTCTTTAGTAATTACTGCCCATCCTCTACACTGATCACTGCTCCTTCATCATTTTCCCTGCAGCAATGATTCCATGCTCCTGCCATTGCCAATTTTCTCCGTGCTGCTGCTGAAAATCTATGCTTGTACTGCCTTTGGTTTATGCTTTTTGTCTGTGATTGACCATCTTTTTAGTGGAACTAAAAGGTACCAGTGGGTTCCTTGTACACTTTCAATGTGAGGCTAATGTCTGTTATAATGGTTTGCTGAAAGATATTTTGAACCAACTTTTGCATCAATCAACCAATTTTAACCTCCAAGAGAAATTTTAGACAACTCTCTGTTTGCAAAACAATATTTTATTAATAAAAAGAATTATAAACAGTAAGAAAGAAACCCCAATTTTACACTGAATGAAAAAATCCAAAATTAACTCTGGGAAACATGCCTCAGTTCTTCACTCTCTGTACAAGAAATTCCATTAGGCAGCAATCCTACATCCACATTCATCCAGCTGTGGGGTCTCCAGCAGGAGGAAGGACATCAACCTGTCAGAGCAAGGCCAGAGAAGGCCACCAAGGTGATCAGCGGGATGGAGCACCTCTCCTATGAGGAAAGGCTGAGAGAATGAGGATTGTTCAGCCTGGAAAAGAGAAGGCTTAGGGGTGACCTAATTCTGGCCTTCCGGTGCCTGAACAGAGCCTAGAGGAGAGAGGAAGAGGGACTTTTTTTACAGGAGCCTGGAATGACAGACAAGGGGAAATAGATTCAAATTGTCAGAGAACAGGCTCAGATTAGATATTAGGGAAAAATTCTTTACTGTGAGGTTGGTGAGGCACTGGCACAGGTTGCCCAGAGAAGTTGTGGATGCCCCATCCCTGGAAGTGTTCCAGGCCAGGTTGGATACGGCTCTGAGCAACCTGGTCTCCTGCAAGGTGTCCCTGTCCATGGCAGCAGGGTTGGAACTAAATGATATTTAAGGTCACTTCCAACCCAGGCCATTCTGTGATTCTATGATCTAAAGATGACTGAAAGTACAAAAGAGCATCGTGCACACTTCTATGCAGAGCAGCTACATGGCTGGACAGATTTACCAATACACATCAAAAAAATCACATCAATGTTTAAAAAAGCCGCGCTTTGTGTAGCACCAAGGGGAGAATTTAAAAAAATCACTGACAACTGCAGGCCCTGAACTCCTGAATTAGGGACATGACTGACCAATTTCTGCTTGCAGTTTCATCTCATCTTTTCTCAGGGGAAATTTGTCAATAAGGGCAAAGAGCTCAGCTGGTGTTGCTGGGAAAGGATAGCGTTCCTTGTCCATCCCGTGCTTGTCCATCACCACGATGTTGAAATTGTAATGGGGGATCCTCAGCAGCAGCCTGCAAAGGAAGGAACTTGTTTTGTTAAAGGGCAGAACCAGCCTCTTGAGGCTGAGCAGAGGAAGGTAGGGATGGTCAGAGGGGGCTACACAGAGTCCACTTGGTTTTGGCATTCAGAACAAGGAGCCAGATTCAGAGCAGATGCCTGCATGTGCTGCAGACTCTACCTCTGCATTAGGGAAGGGTCAAGGTAACTGCATCCAGCTCTGTTCTCTGCCATTACCTACTGCCATCACAAGAGTGAAAAAAGGTTAGACAAAAAAGGTAGCATAAACATTGCCCAAAGAAAACCCTTGCAATGAAGCTTGAGTTACAAATAAGACTACTACCCTTCTTGGCTTCCATTTCTTGGCTTTCCTTGGTATAGAAATCACAGTAAGAAAAAGCAGGACAAAATTACTGCAGTCTGCTTTCATTGCTACCTAATAATAACAACCATCTATGACTCCAATTTTAGAGGAACAAAAGCCACCGCTAATCATGGAGGAGTCCTTTTCTTCTGAAGTGGTAGAAGTGGTCATTTAAGCTCCTCTGAAGGTAGAAGAGTAACAAAAGTTTATCTGTGGTGCTTCTTTCATCTTTTGCTTGAAGGAGTAACGCACTAGAAGATCCTTAGATGTGCAGTCAACATAAATAATGTGGGGTAAATAAATTCAGGCAGACCTGTGAGAATGGTGTTAGGTCATGAAAATCTACCATGAAGAAGAGGGTCTGGGGGATGCTGGCAGCGTGTGAAGCATCAAAATTGGCCTTCCTAAACCTTCTAACAAGCCTGAGTGCTCTTGGCATAGTCTTGCTGCAATTAGGGAGCTTGGCCATTAAATTAAAACTAAAATAAAGATTAAAGGTAAGCAATGCAGATAGAAAACTACATTCCTCTTGTGCCACGTATCACCTAAGAAAAAATGCTTCTAAAAATCAAAATGCTTAAGCTCTGTGCTTTCCAAAGTTTCAACTGGGGTACCCGTGCTCATTAGCTTACTGAAATGTCAATTCTGGACAACACCTTTATTCCAGATGTTTAAAAGTGCATTTCATATTGATTTGAACACCTTGCAGAATGAAAAAGCTGTAATTCACACACTAAGCAACAACAAAGAAAAAGTCGATGGAAAACTAACTTTCACTGAGTGGCAGGGCAGGTCATACCATACCAATTTTTGAAATGTAGCTTCATTAAAGGTTGCAGGAGAGCAGGGAATGAGATGTTAACAGAGCTTATTATTTTCTACAGAGGCACAAGAAAACCATTTCAACTTTAGTAAAAGTATATTCAAAAAAGTAAGAGACTGGTTTTGTACTCTCCTTTTCCTTTTATTGAGAACAATTTTTTAAAAATAATTTTTAAAAAACACCCCTCTCTGCTGTGTCAGCAATTTTCCTTGTGTCCAATTAAAACTTACTCCCTTTCATCAGGCATATCACAGAATATGTTGCCTAGAATGCTTGACTTTTTTTTTAAACAACTCTTTCTTTTCCTGCCAATGAGGCCTACACTTTTGGCTTTTGTTGTCTTCCAGTCCTTAGGAAATGCTGGCACTTGAACTCACCCTTTAAAGTGAAAACCAATCCTCTGCCAGTCTAAACCTAAGTCAAAACAGTTTAGGCACCTCAGCAGAACTGCTGCAGTCAGGCTGGGGACACTGAGATAATTTCCTCTTTGAAATACTGCCCATCTCATTCCGACGTGTGGGACTTCAAAGAGTTTCCCCTTCCACTGTCTCCCCTTTGGGCCTGACCACAACCAGCAGCCCTGGTGCAGAGGATGAGCTGTTGCTGCCATTTAGGGCTGCCCTGTCAGCTGCTCCAGGGCTATCACTGCCAAGGACCAGCTCCAATACAAATACAGACAGACTTGGAAGCGTTTGCAGTGGTAGCACCTAAAAATATAGATCTATATCCCTATGATCATAGGCATATTAAATATATAATAAGTTAATTATAATGTTTTAATTTGCTGTAGCTATTGCACAGAGAGCAAATTAACCCTAAAGTGTGCTCCTCAACATGTACCTTCCAGTGTCTAGCTGTACATTAGAGCAGAATACATCTATTTAGACAGTAGAATGCATGGAATCAAAAGCAATGCAACTTGTAGGATAAGGTGCGAACACAACAGCAGCGAGAGCTTAATTTACCTGAGTTGCAGGGCAAGTGATGGGGGCAGCAGCTTCACACCTATTCTTCCTATCTGTGCTGGGAAAACACCAACCAACTCCACCACAGTGACGTGTCGGAGGTCTAACCCACACTGCGCCGGCTGCAAGGATTAAAAGGAGGAAGAGGGGTGTAAGTTAACGGTGGGAGAACACAGGAATGTTTTGAGTGTGCAGAAAGTGTTCATAGAGCCCCCTCTTCTTAAGTTAGTTAAATGTTTTAAACTGAATTGAGAGCATGTTTTACAAATTCCCATGGGAAAGAATTAGAGCTTCCTGACTCCAGGAGAGGTTAAGTAACAGATTCTCAGCTACTCCCAAAAAACAACACACAGGGACCACCTAGGAGAAGTATAAACCTGTCTTTGTTATATGAAAAGATGCCAGGATATTAAGCATTGTACAGTAATCTAATTTGGCAATCAAAGCAAATTATGTGAAACTGAAGTTGACTAGAAAGTTTTCTTCCATGCCAACTCATTTGCCCATTGTCATGAAGTGGAAAATGTACGATAGCCATTAAATTCAGTTTGATCAATATATTGAATTTTCTTGTCCAAGTTTATTTAATAGGGAAAAATAGGTGCTTTGTTTTTTTGGTTTTTTTTTTTTATTAAATACAACTGTAATTTAAGCCATCAGTTATGAAAACGCTGTCACATTCATATCTCAATGATTATTTACACTGCATTTTGTTACAAGCTGTGAGAACAAACTAGATAAAAGCACTTGCAGCTGTGAAAGAATATAGAACTGGGTCCCTTCCTTCCTTTCCCTGAGGGCACAGATACATTTTGGAGATACATCTCTAAGACTAACAAGAAGCCAACAAAAACACTACATTTACAACATGTAAGAAGGACAATTACCATAAGTTTTGGGTTTTTTTGAACGAAACACCCCAGTGTTATCTCCCAGCACTCTGGATGATTTCTGTGCTGGGTCTCTGGTCCTTTTGTCTGCTGGTGCACTTTTTATTTCTGAAGCTATTCACACTTCCTTGGATCGCAGTTGCAAGTTCTCTAAGCCTGATTTGCATAAACTGCGTAAGTGCTGGAGGGTTGGGCTTGGGGGTTTTTCAACTACTCTAGCAGCCGAGATAGGGAATTATTACTGAGCACAAGTTAAATTAACTTGGGGAGGATGGAAGGGCCAGAACTGTCTGGGATTCAGCAACCAGTCAGTCACAGGCAGCACAATCCAGAATGGAGCTGAATTAGAAACTGGGGGGATATTTCAACTCAAACCCCCGTGAAAAAGATTAATCTGGAGCCTTTACTACTTCAACCAGATCTTCCAGTGGCCGCAATGTAACACTGAAGTTTGTGGATTAGTATCTGACAGTGGAGCTTGTCCTCTTGTGTCTTTCTTTAAAGAAAAAAAACCCAGTTGCACATCCCCCTTAAATGTGTTTTACCTGCAGCATTCCCAGCTGCATCCTGTAGAAGAAGTTGGCTGCAGTAGGAGTTGAAATAATTAGCAGTCTCCGCTTCTCATAAAATTGATCCAAAAGTGCAGCTGCACTCCTCACATTCACATTAATATTCATGGCTAGAATTAAAACGAAAGTTATGGAGTATACTAAAAACAGATCTATTTCCAGAGGCAGAGTCAGACAGCAGAAACACAAGAAAAAGAAACAGTAATAAAGAAGACATGGGTGAAATACCGGCCTCATTGAAGCCAACAATCTCACTGTAGACTGTTCTAGCTTGCACAATGGATTGACTCCAGAATGTGACATTTTGTAGAAAGCTTTGGGCTAAAACAAACTCTAGGAAAGAGCAGTCAAAGGTGGCAAAGGCTTCAGCTTAAGTGCAAGCTGGCGAAGGAGACAAAGATAATGTTAAGTTTCCTACCTCTGAGACACTACAGCTGTATTCCACCCCATACCCCCTTCCCAAATTCTCACTGCCCTATGTGCTGGATTCCTCCTGGTGTAGTGGTGAAATACTCCCTTACCTGCACAGGTTGGCTCCACTCCTGACCACCCCGAATTGTACTGGCACACTCGAGCTGGGCTTCCCTGCAGCTCGTAGCCACCAATGCAGGAAAACTCACAGGTAGCACCATAGTTATTTCCATCCCCTGAGCACTTGATGTAGCCATTATCTGGAGCATTTAACTTCACACAGCGCCTGACTTTGAGAAAGAGGAAAAAAAAACAACAAAAAAAGACACAGCATGAATCACCATTTGTTACTAAGACAGCATGGGTCAGTGGAATACCAGTACCAAGGACATTTTCCTGCTTGTTTTCTGTATTATTAGTCATGCACTTAAAAACCCCAACCAACCAAACTGAATCCCTGCAACCCTTACTCTTACGTAAAATGAAACAAATGTGTAGGTGTATGCATGTGACAAAAGGTCATGGAGCACAAAGGGCTGAAGCTGAAAAGTCTAAGTATCATCTCTGTATATTCAACTCCAGATGTTAAGATCTGGACTTGTGAAAGGGCAGCCCTGCTGGACAGATGTGAGTCCCAGCTGAAAAAACTCCTTCACATCCTTGTTTCAGCAGCTCACAAGCCTGAAGTACCAGGGAGCTGGCAGGAGGGAAGGGGGTGAAGCTGGAGGCAGGCCTGATCAAAGCAGCTCTTCCCAGACGTGCTGAAACACTGCAGACCTGGCTCCCAGGATCTTGAGCAAGACTGAGTTCTCCCTTTCAGCATCATCATGGGAGTTTATATGCACAGACATAGGCAAATAAATACAGAAATGAGGATGTTTTCAAATTGCTAACTAAGCCAGATGCAAATCAGCAATTCTATTTGTAGGGTAAAACATAATTCTTACCTCTGACTTTAACAAGAAATTTGCAAGTGCCTTTGTTTTCAGCTCTGTCGTACACAGTATATTGGATTTTGTGGTCACCTTCTGGAAAATGTGACCCTGGTGGCAGGCCTTTCAAAATAACACTAAAACAGGAGATAAAACAGGACAGATTCATAAATTCACTACTATTTACTTACTGACAATGCTGTAAAAGCCTGATGAGGGATGTTTGTGGAATGCTAGGATTGTATGGCTGCCTGTAGGACTGAATACTTGAAAGGAAGCAAAGGAAGAAGCTGAGCAGAAGCGACCAGAGTATTTAAATTTGCTAACTACAGCCCACCCTGCTGAGACAAGAAAGGTGGAATGGGCAGGGTCTGCTCCCTTCCTGTACGACAATCCATAGTGTAGCCAAGCCCATCATGTCCAGAGGAACTCAAGCTTCCTTTTCCTTACATAAGAAAAAGTCAACACTCAGAAAGAAATTTCCAGCCTCTTATAATGGGGATGTGTTCCCATCTGGCTGCTCTGAACTGCTCCTATGATTGTCATTTGTCTTAATACATACAGAAATGCAACAGAAAGTGAGATTTAGTGTCACAGCAGAAGGGTGTGGCGACCCACGGCAGCATTTTCACCTGGAACTTGCCCCTGTACTGCAAACGAGGTGCGAGAATTCAGACGTTAAATATATCCTCACTACTGAACCAGAGGGCAGAGAACACATAACCACAGAGGTTTCCATGTCATGGAAAAGCTTATGCACTCATGGAACTGAAGGACTCTGTGCATTAAAGAAAAGCACTGCATATTCTATAAAACAGCACAGTTTAGCAACATTTTATAAAAAGAGAGATGTGATTTATGGAAAAGCTTCCACTGAATCAAGAGCTTGCCTCTTTTGAGCTGACAACAGTTTCTTGTATGGCAAAGTCTGCATGGGATATTTCCCATTTTTTTGCCTATCAGACATTCCTTTGCCAAAAAGGCGTTGGAATTTCTTTATTTTGACATTCAAATTCAAAGTTTTTATTTTAGCAGGGGTAATTTTTTATGCTGTCAACTGTCACCAAATTGATACATCAGACCTTAACGGCAATTCAGTTTTTAATTTTGCAATGAATTCTTCTTTATGCAATTATTAAATTATAACAATAAAAGGGCAATATCTAATTGTGTCTTTCAATAGCTATTTTGTATTTACATGAAACTGTAAACATCTTCAAGCTTAACAACTTTGAGCTTTTAAGCTAAACAAGTCCACTAATGTAATGATGTAATTTGCTTCCTAAAAGAAGCAGATTTTCTATACTCTTACCATTATAATAATCCAGATAGATTGACCTAAGTCCTGAATGATAAAAACGGGAAAATCAGTGACAGTAGCTGCCACCACAAGTACACCTTTCTTCTGGAAAATTACTGTGAAACCAGAGAAATTGGCAAAGATATTTTGAAGTGTTATGTCTAAAATCCAACGTTTAAATCCACCAAGGTTTCCAACAATAAATGTTACTTTAAAGGTAACTGCAGAATCCTGAGACATCAGTAGCTAACACTACTTCAGGAAGAAACCTAAAGATGATTGCAGATCCTATTTTGTGACGCACCTTGTTTTATTTAGGACAGTCAAACTTACCTCTTCTCTTACCTCCAATGCACTACTCTGTTGTCATTGTTATGTACAAAAGGTAACTTGCTGTAAGGAAGCTTGTAAGAAAGAAATCTTGTTGATTATGAGACCCGCAAAAGAGCTCTGGAAAATTTCACAGGTGCAGTCAAAATGCTATTGTTCTTTATTCTGTTTATTCCACCAGCTCTAAATAACCACGACAATCTGCTAACCAGTCTTCAAACAATTCACCTCCAAACTGTCAACTTTTCCAGTTAAACATGCAATTCTTTACAGAGTTATATATGTGACAGCTATAAAAAGCATCTTTGATGGATTAAGGGAAAAGGGTACCTGGCCTGCTGAATTGCTAACAAAAGGCTAAGACGGATAAAATGCAAACACATAGAGATTTTCACCTACTCTGTCAGAATCCCATCAGCAGTGTCCCGTCCCTCCGGGGTGTCCCAGAACACTCTGGCTGTCAACTTGTTGGGCTCTGCGGTTTTCTCCTTCACACTCGGGCACTGGATCCTCGGAGGTTCAGTATCTGTTGAAATAAATGTCACAGAAAAGGGCACTGGAGCATCTTCTAGAGCTGTGCATTTTCCTCACAGCTCCTTCCCTGCTGTCAGGGTGACTCAGGACCACCTCCAGCTGGCCTCCTCAGCACTGAATTCATCCCAGCCAAGCCTCTACTTCTCACCTTTTTCTAAGAGCTGACAATGATTAGCCCTTTGCACTGCAAAAAAACCAAGCAGAAGTAGTTATGGTAAATTTCTTTATGTAGTTCAGTTAAAAAGTAATGCCAACAAATGGACGGCTTCAAACTCCAAGGAGGATGCCCAAGTTCATACCCAAGAAGCCTGGATGTTCTGTTTATCTGCATTCTTTGTTCATCTGTGCAGTAGATAATGTGATTAATAGCATTTTTAAAGGACACTGAACATCGATCTCTCTCTGCACAATAACTTTGCATGTTACTCTTAACATGCTGGTTATTTTTCCTGCAGTAACAGAAAAATGAGAAACACGAGAAGACTGGCACAATTACCATTTTGTGGAGAATGAATGATGCATTTGATTTTTTCCCAGTAACTCTTACAATAATGTCTTATAGCAGTAGCCAGCACTACTAAGACAACCATTCTATCAATATAGCCTTAGGATGTGACAGAAGGATGACTTAGCTTGGTGGCAGCCATTTAACACAACCTCTGTTATATAATCAGCAGGAAAAGTAAATCTTTCCAGAAGAAAAGACAGTCACATTTTTCAATCTTCTACAGGAAAGCATTTATTTCACTATATGTTACAGTGCATTAAAGATATAATGGAAATATTTTTCAAGTGAGTGCTGGCATTTTTAGCTAACTGATAACCAAAACCAGCTGTACATTTATTTTTATTTTAATCAAAATTATTTCAGCAACATGAAGACTATCCTTCCTCTTATAGGGTGGGGACAGGAGACAGTCTCCTTTGTTAGGACAGAATACTCACTGTCTATAAGGACTTCTGTAAGTGACTGCTAAAACATACGTAATTTAAAATGCCTTTCCTACACGGACCTTCACTGCTGCACCATGAAGCTCAAATAATTTAGTGCAAAAATGCTAAGCAGTGCAACTGCAGCATAAAAGGGTAGAGGAAAGCTCCTTGTTTTTAAGAGCACTTTAAGCTCAGGCCTGAAGTAATTTTACCCATACTCGATGCCAATAGCTGTGGAATCCCCAGGCCACTTCCATGACATGAAGTTTACCAGCCCATGCTCTGATCACAAGTAACATCCCTACTGTGCACAGTGCAACTAACTGTTTGTATATTAAAGTAAGAAATTAAGCAGCCTTTTTGCCTTTATATTTCATTGCTCCTCTCACCTTAATTTCATCCCTCAACTGACAAGTGAGCTGCTCAGCCACCATGTAGGCTGCAGTTCTGTAACTTCTGAATTACAGTAAGAAACAAGTGCTCAATTGCAAACTTCATTATACTGTTAGGGTTGTATCTGGCCACAAAAAAAAAAATCTCCATCCTACCTATCAAGAGGTCAAAATATAACAATATTTAAGAGTCTGCTAAGAGCACACCTCACTATTTTCACATAGCAACTGTGAGCACATAAGGTTTGAAGGGACCTTCTCCAAACTGCATGGTATTACCACAACTTAAATCTTAGCATTACTTTTACTGGCTTACTCGGGACTTGTAATCATACTCTATGCAACAAATACCCTGTATTTTTGGAATAAAAAAGAAGTGTCAGTGCTAACTTAGCCTCTTTTCTTTGCTGCTTAAGATTCTTGCTTACTTTATTCTGCAAAGCAGCATCCTTTGTAATAAGCACACCATCTCTGCTAACAGATGAGCTTCTGAAACAGCCAGGAAATACAGAGGACAATATTTTATCATTTCCCAACTTAAAAGGTTTGTTTTTCTTCCTCTGCCCACACCACTCAGAGGGACAAAGCTTGTTTTTGCAAATAAAAACAAGAGACACCACAAACAGTCTAGACCTAAGCATCTCATTTTTACATTTGTACAACACCAAGTAACAGGAAACCGGAAAAACATTTTATGAACACCAGGCCACAGTGGAGAGGCTCCAAAGCCATTTGCCAACCTAGACTGAGCCACAGGCATTCTGAGGAAAACCAAGTTATCATACACACAAAACACTAAGCACAAACACTCTACCACCCACATGCTTTAAATTACTGGTACCATTTCAGATGGCCAAAAAATACCTTCCTCTGTGGGTGGCTGCTGAAGCTTTCACCAGAGGCTTCCCAGAAACAAGGGCAGCAGGCTGAGACTTCACTATGTACTGAAATTTCATTAGTAGCCAGGAAAGTTAAATCTCACTATTTGTTTATCTCTCTTTTGATTTATGTACATAGAAACACTTGTTCCAGCCAAGGTTCCCAGGAGACCACTGACTATGTAATGAAAATTGAACTAGGCTGAAATTTAAATTAGCTCACTGCAACCATGCTGGTAACTACAATTCATTTGCATTCTCTCCAAATATTTGAAGACCATGACCCCAAGGAAGAAAAACAATAGCTCAGGCAACAGGTTTACTTTCAAACCTGTCTTATCATTAAGCAGCAGAGAGCGTGACAGACTCCAGCACAGAGAACACGCTGGAAGAGCAGCACAGTAACCACAGGCTACCAAGGAGTCACTCAGGAATCAGCAAAGGCTGTTACGAGCATTGTAAGCTGCTGGCCATTTACACCAGGCTCATCTTTATTAAAATAGTAACACTTGGAGCTCCTGTGTAAGATATTCACTTTGGACCGAAAGTACTGAGTGACAGAACTTTGCACCCTTGGAAAAATGTCCTCTGCTTCCTTAAGAGGGACAGCTGCTTTTTCTCCCCATGAACTGGACAAAAAGGCCTTTTGGAATTTATGCATGCAGGTTCCTCAGGATGCAGACTTCCTGGGATGCAGACCAAGTAATTCCCTACTTACCCACGCAGGCCGCCGGCCGGCCACTCCAGACTTTGTTGTCCATGCAGGTGACAATGCGGTCCCCCTTCAGCTGGTACCCCGGGGAGCAGTAGTACTCACACCTCGAGCCAAAGTAGGCACCATCCAAACACTTGAAGCCCCCGTTGGTAGGCATGGACAGGGTAGGGCAACGCTTTTCTGGAAAAGCAAACAAAGACTTCTGGAAAGCTGCTACCCTCCCTTTACAGTAATGTAAATGTGGGGTGTCACAGAAATAAAGACACAGCTGGCAAACAACAAGTGAGAGAAAGTCTTGCTCCATCTGAGGTTTTTCCACATGGTTCTTATTAGCTGCACTTCAAATTTAACTCTACATAAGCGATAGTGCCTTAATACAATATTTATATGAGAAAAGGGATGACAAGTACCTATTCCTCTCTTCTCAGGAAATGTTTTACTGCAAGAGCCCATTTAGGCACGTGGTACAAATTGTGTTAACTTAGAAAGTCTAAGAAGGGCAGTATTTTAAAACAGCTTTATGGCTCTGTCACAAAACTATTCCCACAAATCAAAATCCCACACTCAGAAAACATTCCCTATCTGCCAAGAGTATTTGTACCACTCAGATGCTTGTCATGTCATGTACCCCTGTGAGATCCTCAACAACAAACTAATCTACATATCCACGCATATTGCCAACCTTTAAAATAACAGTAACAATCCAAAGACCAGTTTCAAAGGCAAGTAAGAATTCACTGTCTACTGAACCTGGAGCAAAAGTCACACAGACATAGAGATTTTGTAGCTACTTACGTTTGCACAGCACCTTCCCAGACCAGCGTTTGCTTGATTGACAAATTAGCTGGTGAGGGCCATGTAGTTCGTAGCCTTTCTGACAACGAATATCACATCTTGTGCCCAACACATTCTTGTAATACTCCCCTTGAGGTGTCCTGCAGTTTGCATAACCATGTTTCACTTTAATGGGGGAGCACCATGGTGTTTCTGGCACAGAGGAGAAAAAAACAAACCCACACAACAGCAATTAGAAAACCGTAAAAATTCAGACACAAATATAAAACCACTTTGCTTAATCAAGGTCGCAAAGAAGAAATGGAAAAAACCTCTTATCTAAAAAGCCACCAATCCTCAAAGTGGAGAATGCTGCAGAGGTGCACTTACACATGAGGTCAGTTCTTTAAAGACTGGCAGCTTTTTTTTATGACAAGCATCAAAGATTGTAGCCATTAGACTGGAGGGGTTGGGAGGGCAGGTCGGGTTTTACTACACTTTTTGTCCATGGAATAAGTGTGCCACCATGTGGGCAGTTTGATGACAACTGGGCCATTTTTCCCTCGTTTTAAAGCAGACACATCTAACTGCTCTTTGATAAGAGAAGTTTGCATTAGGAACACCTTGGTCTAGCTGCAGTTGTCAGCTTTCCACATTTACCTCTCTTAGTGCTCATCAAAAAAAAGATCTTCTGCTTGCATAATAATCTGTGCCTGGCAAAACTCAGTGATGGTTCAAGCTTTCCCCCAGTTAAAATGGATGTCACTTACATAAATCATATTGCCAATACGTCAAGCTGAACCTTCTCAAACTGAACCTTTATTAACTGGCCAGGAGTACGCTGTAAAATATTCTGGATATGGGTACCACCACCTTGTGAAGATTTAACACCACACTGTGATGCTGATGGGCACAGTATCAAGTAGAGACTTCTTTTCCCAGTCAAAGTTTTACATCCTTTGTTTAGCTCTGACAACAGGGTACACCAAGAAAATGGGCAGCTTCTCATTTCCTACACAAGGAGTGACTAAGCCTGCCCCTTTCTCAGCTCTGAGATTTGAAAAGGGCATGTTGGGAGAGGGGAGAGGGATGAAGGGAGAGATTGCAATGCAGAAAGAGGAAGATGACAGGTCCTGAAATCCTGTGTGACAATGTGTGACATGAGGGAGGAGCATGAAAAAACTTTTGAATTTTGCCAGAAAGATGGAAAAACCCTCTAAACAAACAAAACACGTTAGTTTTAGCCTTCGTATTCACGAAGTCACAAACAACATTAAAAAAAAAAAAATTTAGATCATTTTTGGCAGATGTTCACTTCTAGCTCCTAATTCCCATAGTAATTAAGAACATTTTCCCATACTAGCTGAATCACCTCCACACAAAAATAAACAAAAATCAATACAGCATTTCTCATACTTGGAATTTCCATTTGTATTCAGTGTACAACATCTCTAGGACATATTTGCACTTTTCCAGTGGAAACTACATTTTACATCTGTATTTTGCAGTGCTGGTTCTGAGTCAACACAAATAGCATCTGCAGACTAAAATCAGAGACTACTTATCAATCTTTTACCTAGACCAAGGGGACACTCCTCTAGACTAGCCTGTTTCTGAAGCAGCTCTACTGTGATATGCTTACTTTTGTCTTTCACCAATACTTGTGAAAACGCTTTACAAAGATGTGTAAAGTGACATTATTTCCAGTATCACCAAATACACAGTAACTGAGGCACAGGACACAAGCAGGCCAGTCTAACAGCACCCCTCAGCTTAGGGGTAGAGCACAGTTCAGCTCTTGGGCTCAGCCACACAATCATTCCTGCTGTTTCTTCCCACCTAAAAGCCTGTTTTCTGAATGTCAAATACATCCTCTGCTATTTACCTTACAATTACAAAGTGTTTTGGTGGAGAGTGGGTTTTGGTTTGGGGTTTGATTTTTTTTTTAGAACTGTTTCCTGTCCTTCACCCTAATCTCTGTCCCACAGTTCCCAAAACACATTTAAAAAATTCCCATACCAACTGACTTGGGCCACTTTGTTGAGGAGCTGTATCACAGTGGCTCACATTTTTCATGCTTGCTGTGCACCAAATAAAAACAGAGACAACAGATGAGGAGTGTGAGCTAGTGGGAACAGAAGTCAATCACCTACTGCTGAAATAATGAGTGATGCCAACAGCCAGCTCTGCCCCCTTAACTGCTACCCCAGTGCCATTGGTGCAGCCTCAGACATCACCTCTGAACGCTCTCTGGAAGAAGCGGCACATCTTGGATTCACAGCCTCTGTCTCATCCACCTTCTGAAGAAATCCTCCAACTCCTGAGCTTTCCCATGATCTCCTCTTCAATGGTCTCATCCCCAAACTTTCCAGCTTTTCCATCCTATTTGTTATTCCCCTGCCCTGAGATCTTAAACTTCAGTTTATTTACATGCCTGAGTGTGTAGGATCTCCTTAACTAAGAATTAGGCCTCCGTTTTTCTTCAGAAGGGCTTAAACCTTAAGTTACAACACTGACTGAAAGGGCAGAACTAGGGCGATGAAAACTCATTTGGGCTGAGCTTTCACCCCAGCCAGTTAGGAAATCTTTAGCAAATTAGTTCAAGATATTTATGCCTTGTGTTTTCCACATGTATAAACTCCAAACACACATCGCTGATTTCCTTTGTAAAGGATGTTAAGACAAACATGCTTTGCAGCACGACCAAGATACTTATAATAATTTAAAAAGGCAAAGCAGCTGTTTCAGGTATCGCACTTGAGTTTTTCTGCAAATGTTTGTGGTTTTACAAGCACATTTGCCTCAACTAAACAGCTGCCCATATATTAAAAAAAATTTTGAAAAGATGGCTGAAGCTAACAAATGCAGTTTAATGCACAAACGCAACACTGAAAAAGAAAAAGCCTTTCCTGTAGTGTTGCTGCAGCTGCAGTGGTTTACAGAGAGAAGCAATGCAAGGCTCCTAGAAAGGGGCTAAATGCATCTCATACTGGACCAAACGATTCTGCCAGAAAGAAAAACAAAAGCAAACATGCTTTTGGATGCAGGTAACTTGAAGAGCTTAGGAGGAACATCTGTTTGATTTAAAACATAATGCTTACTCTAGACCTGATTGTGATTAGAATAAAGTGGGTGAGGCATGGTTTACAAGCTATTTACAGGTATTGGGGTTTAGACCAACTGATAACTGCTGGGACAAAACCCAACTAAATTGAAAAGCACATCAAACAATACAACAAAGTTTTAGAGCAAAGTTTGTTTATTTCTAAGTGAAGGCACATACTGGTTTTCCAAGGCTAAGCAGCTAATGGAGGACTCGTGGAATATGAGGTTTGTGTGAGGTCCCAAGGAATTACACAAGCTGTTCCCTGCCTCAAGGCAAGATCAGCCATGCTCCTGAAGGCTTTGGGGATTACAAAAGCTAAAGATTTCCCAGACATCTTTTCTGGAACTTCACCATCTACACCAGGCTCTGTTCACCCAAATGAAACTTGCACCTCAGTACAAACTACAAAGCACTAGAAAGCTCCTCAGAAGTACAATAGCCTGAATTATCACTTAGTAGTAAAATGTTTCAGAGACTCAATCCTGTGTTTGAAACCACTGGAAAACAGGCAACAAACAGAAATGGTTGAAGCCCCAATGTTGCCTTTGGAGCTACGGCTACTGCTTGGTCATTACAGCATCTGAGGAAACATATTAGGAACGAGGATCACCAGAGCAACGGCACTGGAGCTGTGAGGACCACAGGAACTGCTGTATTCAGGAAACCCTTCCTCATGAAATATGATCAGAGACACCAAGTGGCAGGAAGGAAAGCACTTTCTAGAGCACCATCTTCCCCAACCTCTTGGTCCTGTTTAAGCACCAGCCTGAGCTGAGCTTTTCCTTCACAAGCAGCATGCAAAGTGACCAGCTGGACTGTTGCTTGCTGCTACACCAGCCAACAGAGCTGATGGTTCACCAGGGAGGAAGGGAAAAACTCCTTAAAAATGTTGTAGGCACAGAAAATCTTGGCAATCTTTCTCTGGAAAGTTGAGCAAGTGGGAAAACACCCAGATGAAGACAAAAGGGTCTACTAGGAGGTCGATTTTCACCCCTCCCAGTAAACTGCAATGTTTTGTTTGCAGATGTCAGAGGATGAATTTGTGTGCTCACTCGCAGATGTGTGTAAAGAAAAAAAAACCAATGCTGCTTACATATATGAACATCAATTAAGAAAATCCATTTAATTCCTGTTACTGCTAAGTTTTATTTGCCAAGCAATGGGCCACACCCAAAATGCTGGACTGCACATCTGAGGAGAAGCTCTGAAGATTGCTACACAGCCCATTTTTCCTTGCTTTGTCTTTCTCCAGCCCCTTCCCCCCAAAACCAACATAAAGAAGTATGCTAATGAAGAGTCAGCCTTTTCTGCTCCCATGCTTTATACTCTTAGATTCACATTGTCTGTTCTTCAACATTTGGCAGTAGTGCTTCCAAACTTGGGGCAGTTTATAATATCTGTGTGAACGAGTCATTATGTTTCACTTACCCTGGTGACATTTTGGCTGACATGAGTATAATCCATTTTGGATCACCATACAAAAGGAATTTATACAGAATCCACATTTTAACTACTTGCCTGGCCTGGCATGAATTGGCATTGATTTATCTTCATGATCTCTGAATTATTTTTCTATGTGTCTGCAGACAATCACATGTTAAAAGGCAAAGAAAAATGACTTAAACTAAATAAAGCTTTCGAGAACTATTTGTGCACATGTTTGAAAGCAAAATTATATACTTAAACATTTTACTCGGAGGAAGATGAGAAATTTATGAAAAAAGCAACACAGCCATAATAGCTGTGCTTTCCCCTTGACTGTTCATAAACGTTTGAATTATTTTATGACTTACCTCTCATATGGCCCATTGATTCTTTGCAGAGAATCAATAATGTACAAGACATCAAAGACCAATATTTTCAAGTAATCAAAATGATAACTCTAGCATGTCCATAGATTAATTTACTAAAAAGAAATACAGTTACCATTTAAAGTGACAAATTAAATTCCAGGTTTCTTTAATGTCTAGGCTTCTGAGGGATTTTGGCAGAGGAGAGCAGTATTGAGACAGAAGCAGATTTTAAGAGAATTGACAGAGCAAATGGAAGATTTACTGGTAGTGGCAAAAAACTCAATCTTGCTGAATGGCAAAGTCTTCCAAAATAAGGAAGAAAACCTGAATTTGCCTTATAAACATGTCAGTCCATTCAACCATCCAGCTATGTAATTTAGGTTTGGAATGTACACATTCATTTGTTAAACACACTTCACTTGGCACTTCTGGTAGCAGGTTAGCCTGATAGGCAAGCAATTTTATGGAAAGAAAAAAGTAATGAAAATCGAATACACTCTTCCATGTACTTCTATACATTACCATCAGTAAGCCCAGGTTTTGAGTAAGCTTATCATTGATGGTTTTTTTAGCATGTATGGAGAAGACAAAGAAGCTCTTTCTGATTTTCATGACTCAACAACCTGATCTCTCAGGAGCAAAGGCAGTGCAAAAGTTACTTACTCAGGTGCACCAAAGGGTTGTGATCACTACTTGGCCTAATTTCCATTGTTAAAAACAGCAGAAATTAAATCTTGATTTAAATATTCATGAGAAAAACCATGGAGCTGGATCACCAAGATTTTCTAATCCATGAATAGAAAAAAGAATGAAGCTTTCTGTCAGCAACCAGTTGATCCTCTTTAGCACATAAGCAAAGCATTCACCTTTATATCTACTGCGTGCATAAACATCCTCATCATCTTCAAGGGGTGAATATCCCGATCCTACAATAAAAAATAAGAGAAAAAAAACTACAGCAAGAAAGGAAATATAAATTAAAAATAAAAGAAAGCTTTGAGAAATGACATGCAAGATTAGGATGCAATAATCTATGCAATGTCATCAGCATGGGCTTCTCTGAAGTGCAGTCATAGCAGACCCACTTTATAGTGAATTTGGAAGGGGCAAATTGATCTGATAATCAAGTGAAACAGTAAATTTCTCTCAGTGCTCCTTGAGCAATGTTATGCAATGTTGAGCTGCACGTGTCAAGGTCACAGCTCCTCTGTTATGGAGAGCCCACCCACCATGCAGCTGACCCACAGAGCAAAGAGCAGAGCAGGTACAGGTGAAGGGCCACATCAGAGGTTTTCACTATAAAGTGGTTCTATAGTGTCAGTGGCTGTTAACAGCCATCAGGCCAAATGGCAGTAGTAAAATGTAAATAACTCAAGTACAACCCTCTTTTAACAACCTGGACAATCCTCACATCAAGAACGAGACATCGAGGAACATTACCTGCAAACACAAGTTACACTCAAATCAAAAACATGGTTTGGTTTCAAGCATTTTCTGGAGTTGTTCAAATAAAGAGACAGTATAGCTCTACACTTTCAAAACCCTGTGTAATGGCTGAAAACTTAAAGCAAAGGTAGAAGCTGCCTTCTATAAACCAGAAACCATTAGGAGCACTACGACTCAAATAATCCACTAATAAAACAGAACAGTTGGCAAGAAAGCCTTCAAAATTCCCTAAACAACACTTACTAAAAATTAGCAACTGCAGAGCATGAAGTCTAGTCTAAATTCTAGACCAGTCTTTTCTACAAAGAAGGTCTCACACAAATTCCCCCTACTGAAAAATCTTTCTAAAAACTTTGCATGCAATAGGCAGATACTCAGGGGCCACAGCAGCTTCTCACCTGGAATCTCAAGTTACAGCATTTCGAATCATTTCATTACCATTTGTTGACATCTGAGACCACAGTCTCTCCAAGCAGCTACTTAAAGTTAGGCAAAATTATGTAATCCAGGCACCTCAATAAACTCCTGATTTCATGTGCAAAGCACACAACTGTTCTGCAGAAATCAAACCCAGGAGTTTGATTTCTGTCAACATCTGTCAACAGACTCCCTTTCTTACTAAAAAAACCCCAAAATAATCTGCCCAGAAAATGGTGAAACTTGATTTCTTACTCTACCAGACTCAAGAAAGCCCAGGCCATGTATCTGCAGCTGTTTACGGGAGCACCTTCCACAGGACCAGCCCCAGCACTGGATCACTGGGAATCCCTTCACCAGTTTGAGCGGGGACCTGATGAAGTGAATTTCCAAACAGCTTTTCCTCTGAAATTGAGGGACATATATATATAACAAAGTCTTCCTATCACTTACAATAATTTCTCTGGATTTTTTGTATTTATTGTTGAGGTTCAATTTTTGATGCCTAAACACTGACATCTGAAAAACTTCTGAACATAGAAACTTTCTTGCACTTGAAATCTGACTATACAGATGAAGAACAAGCCGTGACCCCTGAGGGCTTCAGGAAGACTTTGATATGTAAATGAATACCTCTCTAAGCATCAATTTTTCCGTCAGAAATTGGGATACTCTTAGCTAATTCCTCACTTTGAGGGTTATAAAACTGTTACCTCAGTGTTATCACTAATAATTGTCCAAATTTTAGTGTGCAATGACTTTAGCATCTAAAATCAGTAAATCTTAGAATTATGCAAGCTTATGTATTTCCCTTTCCTTAGACAACAATTAAGTGTTTTTGAACCTCTAAGAAAAAGTGACCTCAAACCAACCTGAAACTCTTTAGTTTACTGCCCTGAAACAAGACAACTTCTGGAACATAAGGAGCTGCTGAGGGAGCTGGGCTCGTTTATCCTGGAGAAAAAAGGAGGCTCATCACTAACTACCTGAAAGGATGCTGTAGCCAGGTGGGGTTGGTCTCTTCCCCCAGGTAATAACCAACAGGATGAGAGGAAACAGCCTCAGCTTGGGCCAGGGGTGGTTTAAAATAGCTATTAGGAAAAATTTCTTCACTGAAAGGGTTTTCAAAAGCATTGGAATAGGGTGCCCATGGAAATGGTTGAGTCAGCATCCCTGCAGATATTCAGAAGATACCAAGATGTGGCACTTAGAGACATAGTTTAGTGGAGTATTAAAAAGAGGCATTTTGGAAAATCATTTTACAACAATCATTTTCGGGGGTATAAGCCCATATCTTCAGCTTCTGTAAACTGACCTTACCCCAAAGAGCACTTGACAATTTAAAAGAAAGTGCGTCAGGAAAAAGGACTGATAACTCATTACTTTCTCTACCTTAGTGTACTTTTTATCCTATTAAACTAATGAATAATTTGGCTTCTAATATTCCTGATAAGAACCTGGAAGGGACACTCTTGAGAAAGTCTGACTTTATGCCACTGCAAATTTCTGTCACGGAACACGGCGGTGAACACGACTCGTGGGGAAAGCGGAGCTCGGTGCTGTCATTTCCATCCCAGAATTTCGTGCAGCGCCCCCGGCCCGGCCCCGCTCCC